>JAGDQP010004355.1:0-13494 GCA_022664845.1 Lepisma saccharinum
ATGGAATTATGAAGCTACCCGAAAAATGGCAAAAGGTCATAGATAATTATGGTCAATATGTACTTGATTAAAATTGATTTTCAATAAAGAAATTTTTTGTTCAAAAATGTACCAAAAAACCGCGGAGACTTTTTATATGACCCTTTATTATTTCATTTAAAACATTTCATTTCATTGCATTATTTATTTCATCGTAGAAATCGGTGAGGCAGACACCATCAGTATATCAAAATTAACATAATTCATATGTTAATACCATCATCATATTCATTATTATTTATTCTTGTATTCATAATCATTAGACGTCATTATATTTGTCGGCCGAAAATTACTGTTAAATATAAATTTGGGTACCCTGAAGAAGTATTGGACTAGTCCTTAACCTAACTTAAAACCAGCGCTAGTATATATTCATGTTTGATGCACCTAATATCAACATTGCAAAATGTAGAATGGACAATGGAGCTCCTATATTATTATAAAATCGAAATGTTTAACCTGCCTACCGGAATTTTGAAACTTACTCTAATCGTTCTCAGCCGAGCTTCTGCTTGGACTGTTTGCCTTAACCTAACCGTTCATCATTCCAGCTAAGCTAGATATGTTATCTTATAAGTTAATCGTACTCATAGTACATAATTTGCACTAATCGTATATCTAGTAGTTCAAGATCTAGGCTTCTGCACTAGATCATTGGTCGTTGTCGTCGCAATTCGTCGAAGAGCCCTTAATTCGTACTATTTAAATTCATTTTTAAAAATGGAGCAATAGCTGATTTATCTCAACCTAATGCTTCCAGAATTCAATCCAGTATTAATTTGTACTTGAATGACATGCCGAATATTCCAGAGAAAAAAAAATCTTCACAAAATTTCAGGTTCTTTAATTCTATTAATGAAAATTTGTAGCTGAAGTGCAATTTTTCGCGATAAGAGGAACAAAATCTGGTTAAAGGAAAAAAAAAATGTAATAGATATGGAATATATCGTTGGCTTATTAAAAACATACGCGCCTAGAACACTATATCAAAAACTAGCTGGCAAATTAACACGAACGCGAGATTATATTGGCATAAAATATTCAGTAATCATCTTGCTTTTAGTGCCTAGAAGTGATAACTCTCAACTCTTTCCAACCAATTGATATGCAATTCATAGACTTCTGGTAAGATACCAGTTTTATGCACCAAATACATAATTTTTCCAAATATGTACACCAACTTCAGTTTTTTGAAATATAAAGTTAAACGTAATTGAATATATAGTTTTTCGCGAGATATGAAGTTTTAAGCGTATATTTTAAACTCTAGACTGGGCTGTTAGATATCCTAAATTTACTTGCCTTGCACAATGTATTATTAACTACCTACAACGAGTACCTTGATAATTGAGGCTATACAATAAAAAAAATCTTTTGATATTTTGAAAATTTGACTGCCTAAATATCACGAGATTCAGAAATCGTATGCACAGTGCAATATATCAAACTTCCAAGACACAACTAAACCCTGTAAGTTTGAATGATCGCAATCCTTAGTACGAAATTTCGATTTTTTTACTGCAACCTATAAAAATAAGATGAAAGTATGGGTATATGCCATGCAATTTCCTAACTTAAATCTACTATTTACAATATGACAACGATTATGACACATACAAAATACGTTCACGCAACCTAACTGTCAAAAACTTGTTTGCTATCACCGGTTCTAGGCCTATTTCACTGTAGTCTTAGACAAATATCCTCCTTAGGACTTACAATCCTAGTGGCAAAGTAGTTTGTGACTATCAGGACATCTTTATACGCTTGCTATTCAACAATATCAAAAATATGCGGACTGGTGACTGCCTCAACAGTTGTGCCAAATTTCTACATGGAACATTTTGAGCACCAGGCACTAGTTGCAGCAACACATAAACCAAAAGTTTTTTACAGATATGTGGATGACACATTAGTTATATAGCCCCACGGCAGAAAGAGACTGGATGAATTCCTGGAACATCTGAACTCCATTCACCAGAGTATAAAATTCCCAATGGAAATAGAAACAGAAGACAGACTTCCGTTCTTGGACGTACTTGTATACAAAAAACCAGATGGCAGCCTTGGTCATTCAATCTACAGGAAACCCACGCACACTGATCTCTATCTTGACGCCACCAGCTATCATCATCCGGCACAAAAATTGGGAGTACTCAATACCTTAATACACAGGGCACACCAAATAGCAGATGCAGACAATATAAGTATGGAACTTTCATACCTGGAGACAGTATTCAGATCTAATGGATACTCTTCGCAGCAGATTAAAACGGCCATGAGAAAATACAAGCACAGACATCACGCTACCAGAGAAAACACTACAGCACAGAAGGAAACCATTGCTCTCATTCCATACATGGGGAAAACCTTCAATCAACTAGCAAGATTAATGAGGAAAGGAAACATCAGGACGGTGCCCCCCACCCAAGATCAAGAATTTACTGACCGCTCCAAAAGACGCACTGGGATTAAAGACACCAGGCATTTATAGAATTACATGTGAATGCAAGGCCATATATATAGGGAAGACAGGAAGAAACATAGAGGATAGAATGAAGGAACACCAGCGAAACACCCGACTGTGGCAACCGGAGAAATCTGCAATAGCTGAACACTGCATACAACATAAACATACAGCCTTGTAGGACCAAACTGAAATTCTAAAGAAAAGCAAGCACTTTTGGGACAGGAAAATACACGAAGCATTATTTATTCGAACACACAGGCCCTCCATCAACAGAGACGATAATTGTCACTTTCCTGATATTTGGCTTCAACTTCTAAATGCAGCAGACAGCACAACAGTAACTCGAACCAACAGCCAATCAGAGAACAGCTTCCACCACGCAAATCCGATCACGCCATTGGCCCAAGAGAACAACTTCCACCACACGCACATCCTAGCACACCATAGGCTAAAGACGACAACCAATAGGAGTACAGTTTTTCTTACGAGCAGCATATAAATACAGGTCCAGCACACCACAAGTCACAGCTCTGAAGATGTTACCGCTGTATGGTAATGAAAGCTTAGCTATCCAGCAAAACCTATTCTGGCAGCAATCCCAAGAAAATTGGATTAACTATAAAACTGTTATTGCATGAAACTAACTTTAAATTCGCGGGGAAACTGGTGGTTACGGGGAAAGGCGGTTTTAAGAAGAAAATAACGTAAATCTGATTTTTTTTTGTGAAAAAAAAAGGAGGTGCAAACACCAAGTTGAGTGCATCTTATATAAAAATACTTATTCTGAGGATTATCCTTGATGAACTTAAAATATAACACTGGAGATATTCTGACGTATTGGCATGGATTCAAAGTCACATATTAAGAAAAAAATCGTCTAAATCGGTATTATTTGATTTGTCATAGTTGTAGTGGGAGAATATTAATCCCAGTTTTCACTGCTTGAGTCTGAAACTTGTTCTGATCTCGGTTTTCCCGATGCTGTTTGCTTCAGATCATCAGATTGTTTGACAAATCTTCTATTTCTATTTGCTCTGGTATAACGCGATGTTGAAATTCGCGTACTTGTCTCTTGTCTATTTTGTTGACCTCTGTCTGAAATTCTGTTGGATAGAACCTCGACACCTATAGTTGGCGGAAATTGGTCTCTGATCTGGCAAAATTAGTACAAATTATGATTTGTGACGGGTCTAGGTGAAAAGGTTTGCATGCGTAATTTAACATTTATTGCCTGCACTCCTAATTGTATGGACGTCTTGGATCCGCTTTTCTACTTGCATGCCTATGGTTGACTGCACATGGACCAAATTGCAAGAAAAACACACTGATCTAAATGTTTGATTTTCCACAGAGCGATTTTCACGTTGGCTACGAGGCCGATAACATGAAATAACGGTTCCCATATTCACTTTAAAAACCACGAACTGACAGAAAAATACTAAAATTTGGATGAAAATAAAATTACACGGGAAAATTTCGGGATGTTACCTTAACTACGGAGCGCACAAGAATGAAATATTCGTAACGTACTAGAATTGAATTTAGAATGGACACTGATTAATAAACTAAATCGCGTTGACCAAATGTGAGGTATTAACAATTTTCCAGTCAAGAGATGAAGTCCATGATCGTACCTAGAACAAAGCACACTCAGTGATCGTCGCGAGAAATGTCTCTATGTTATCTCTGAGATATAAACCGGCGCTACAACTTACGTTTAATTTCTCAACCATGACGTCCTGGCAAGGTAAAATTGGTCTTGTTGCTGTTCTACCCAAAATTAGTTGTTTATGTGGTAAACCTTAATAGATTTGTCTAGGCTTGAACATCCGAGATTGAACAAGAACTTACCTTCTTTTAGCCAGGTTATAGAACAGCTGTTTATGCGGGGGCAAGAGCGCACTCTAGATGATAGAGACCTCAAATGCTGTTATGTTCTAGGATAAGACATTCATCTATTTCTTAAATTAAACTCGGGACTCTATATTTGAACTATTTTTATTTCAATAAATCATAAGTTAAAGGAATAGAAATCGGACACGAACGCCAGTCCCTGAATTTAACTTAGTACCACACCGAATATAACACCACCATATTTAAGCTAGAGAAATATAGATATAGAGCATTCAGTTAATTGGTTTCCAACTCACCTGACTTATCGACAGAGTAGGAGATACAGACTGCAGAGATAGTTAGAGACGCGACAACACAGAATTCTGGAGATCAATGACAGAGCTGAACGCAGTCACATGATGATTGAAGTTCTCTATTCAATAGCAAAGTAAGTCTATGAGTAGCTGAAGTTGTAGCGAACGATATCACAATAATAACTACGACGTACACCATCAACCGTAACATCAACCACCCAACAAAGTGTCAAATGTCTGGCTTTTTATTCCAAAACTGATCACTTTCGACCAATCGCAGTTCACTTCCCCGAGAGGTGTGTTTACCCGGAGAACCAATCACAGACGTACTGAACATTGATCTTGCTGATGGTTTCTCGCACTTCGTCCAGGTGAGTAAGGTGGACTTTAAACAACTGAGGCAAGATAATAATTAATCTGCCACGTAAACTTGTACTTTGACTAAAGAATGTAAAATTCGTAACATTCCGTTCTGTCGATGAAATATGATATTTTGTCTGCATCTGTTTCCTGAATTTTATGAATGAAATGCTAGATACAAATTATTGTTGGAAACCAAGCTACCTTTTACTTACAACATAATAACCCTTTTAATAAATCACTTCATGGTTCTTGGATCGTGTCCTATTCCTTAAAACTAAAAACATAATTATTTTGCATTGCACATTTACAGAATGAAATAACTTCGCTAGATATACCAGACACTATTGTGTACAAAAGCACTCTGCGTGGTGTACTGAAGCAATCCACACCGTGTCAGGCATAAAGCAGCAGCATGGGGAACAAAGTGAGTTGAACAACATTGGAACTGCTCACTTTAACTTCAAATTACGTGCGGAAGGTAAAAGGTACTGAGAAATAACCAAGCTTGTTGGAAAGCCATGCTCTAGTGTTGGATACATCGTAAAGAAACATAAAATCGAATAATTATTGGGGATTCGTTCTGGTCAACTAAGGAAACTAACTGCCCGGAATGAAACCTACATTCTTCATTCTGTGAACAAAACTCAAAGAATTAGTGATAAAGATTTGGCTACTTCACTTGCCTAGAATATGCAAGTTAATGTTACAGATGTATAGATGTGAACAAAAAAAAAAAAAATGGGATTCAGAAGATGTGTAGCCAGAAACAAAACACACACATCAGAAGAAAGCAGAAAGAAGAAGTTCTAATTTCCCCCAAAAATATAAATATGAGTGCCTGGAATTTTGGCAAAAAGTTTTTTTTTTCCCCTTGGATGAGACGAAGATAAACTTGTATTGTAGTGATGGGTACCAGGACGTGTGGCGAAAGAAGAATTAAATTTCAGAAAGCAGAACATTGCTTTAATTGGTAAAATAGTTGGAGGGTCTGTTATGATTTGAGTTGTCTATTTACTAATGGAGTAGCCAGTATTCATACCCTGGATGCACATCTTCTAAATCCCAATTTTTTTCAATGAATTTTGGATTATTTGTGGTGTAACATTAACTTGCATATCCTAGGTGAATGAAGTAATCAAATTTTTAGCACTAATTCTTTGAGTTCTATTCACAGAACGAAGAATGCAGGTTTCATTCCGCACAGTTAGTTTTCTTGGTTGGCCAGAATGGATTCTATTCCGCAATAATTGCTCTGTTTTATGTTTCTTTATAATGTATCCAACGGTAAAGCATGACTTGCAAACAAGCTTGGCTTTCCTGACGCGGTGTGAATTGCTTCAATACACTACGTAGACTGCTCTTGTACACAAAAGGATACCTAGAACATTTATTTCGAGAGTAGTATTGGGTTGTCCAAATACTTTCTTTTGCGATGAATTTACGTAGTCCTCACTCTCGTTGCCTGTTACCTTACAGGCGTATCGGGTGGTAGTTAGTTCTATAGTATTCTATCTAAGGCATCCAAATTACCATAAAAGGGCAAGAGATTTCGAAATGGTCCGTGTTTTACGTGTGATACATTCTGTTTTCCTCTTCGTTGAACTTATGCCAATATTTTCTTACCCGCTGTATATATAATAATAAATCACAGCCATATTCAATCCACTAGTGGATGAGGCCTCTTCCCGAAGAGAGGAGTTGGTCTATTGCTCCCACGCTGACCAGACGGGTTGGGAGAGGAGAACCGAAGCTCTAACTGTGATCGCCACTATCTTTTATTCACATCAGCTCCCCAACTGTCTTCACGATGCTGGCTCAACACCGAAATTTTAAGCCCCCACCGGGAATCGAACCCGGGACCGCTCGCACTGAAGTCGAGCGCGCTACCGACTAGGCTACGCAGGAGCTCCCGCTGTATATAGTTTCAGCAATTTATATGTTGCATTAGAAACTCAAAATTATGGTATTAACATCCAAACAGCAGTTTGACGGATATATTTCCTAGTGCAAGTCTACTCCTACTTTTGTGTGAGTTCTCCTTGTCGCTTACTTTTCTTGTATATCTTCTCTTTTTCTTAAATTATGTTTGTGTATGACAAAATCACGAAGAATGATCCTTAACCCTCGGAACGCCAAGATAATTTCATCTCACGGAACGCCAAGATGAGTCATTTTCGATCCATGTATATTTCTCGTATCAAATAAAGTACTTGTTCAAAATCAAGGTATTTTAGAGTATGGGTGTATTCACTGTATTGTACTTATTGCATTGTATTGTATTTATTTTTCCAAGTAGATACTACAAAATAACGAAAAATACAGAAAAAATTAATACATCATATTAACCTTGTACCCATTTTCATGGCTGCACAAAAATGAAGGTACCATGAGTCTCTTACTTATTTACACATATAAAGTACTACGTATAAAATTACCAGAATCAAACTACCTTACTCTCTCACTCTCACATGTAAAGCACACCGTATCTGTTGTATTCTTATTCTTGCAAATGAAGCGATTACATTGCTAACAGTATGCGCAGTTCTTGTCTTTACCACTACACAAGCAGCATCGTCCACGTTTCTTCGCTCCTTGATTGAGAAATTATAAAGTGTACGTCGTTTGGAAAGAGACGTGTGATCACTAGAACCTACAACAACTTGTTATTTTAATATAAAATGACATTTCAAAATAGTTACACAAAACGCCATGATTGGATCAAATTGAGTCATGCTTGATTTTCTTAAATTATTACACAATAAATACATGGGTTTAACGTCATTTTCTACCGTAAGATTTTTGGACACGCACATGAAGAATACACAGAATTTTACTCTTCCATTTAATGACTAATGGACAAAAATAATATTTCGACTGTATGGGTCATTTATGACCCGATCTTGCCGTTCCGAGCGTTAAACGACAGAAAATACGTTTTAATTTTTTCTTTTCTTTTCTTACTAAATGGTCTTTATCGATGTTATGCACGAAACTCCAGAAACAACACAAGCAATGAACGAATTAACTCCTTTAGCCAGGAGAGGGGTATTATACGTGACGTAATTTATATAAGTACTGTAGCACACAAGTTTCAGGGAGAAATTTATCAATGAAATAGATGTGCCAAAGGGAGATAAGCGTAGCAGAAAGGGAAAACGAAAGACCATGTACTGTAGAAATAGGAGAACCGACTTCATCTTACGGCGCCTGCGGGGGGGGGGGGGGGGGGGGGGCGCCAGGCCCCCGGGATCGGCGCCCTTGCACACAGGCCAACTCTAGAAGTCTGACATAATGCCCGCTATATCATACCAGCAATACAAACGGAACGTACATAAACATGCTGTTCAATATTAACACGAAACAACTCATTATAGCTTCATACGAATAGAAAATTAAATATTTGTAATCCACGAAAATGTTACATAGTCACATTAAGAAAGAAAGAAAATACAAATCAAAACAAATTTTCCGGTGGAAAAATTATAAGGAATGCATTTGTATTACTTGACTAATGTATGTAAGCGTGCTGAAAAGATAAAGTACATAACGCGTCCAAGTCCGTCCAGTCGTTCTAATACCAGATTCGTTACATACAATGATTCATCCACAACTATAATCTAGCAGAAGTATACGGCTGAAGTTTCTCTTTGAAAATAATTTCTGGCAAAGCATCCAGTATCTCCATAAGACATGATATACTGAAATGAACTGAACTACGTTGCTTTGGATTTCAGATTATGGCACATTTTGTGGCTGGGATTGTGCTACCTTTCACTGAACCGCCAATCGTTACGAAATTAAGTTCCTTCATAATATGTCAGTGACATCTCGTTAGTAAACAAATGCGCAACCCAGATTTCTGATTTTTAAATACATTTTGTGTTTCGGCTGTTTAAAGTTCCAAACCTATCTGATTCACAAATACCTACCTAAACTTTTGGGTTGGTGCGAATGAAATGTCCGCCCCACGTGCGTCATGTCTAAAGTCCCAAAACATGAAAACTATATTACCTGGTTAATCAAAGTAGTCGCCGTCTGCTGCCATCGAGGCAAAAGAAGTCTCGAGTCTGCGATGCGAAGAAATCCTCAACTGCATGTTGCACCGCCCGCAGGAAAAGTCCTCCCTGCCAAGATGTGATCGAGATGTAGGAAGAGGTGGTAGTCTGTGGGAGAGAGAGATCGGGGGAATAAGGCGGGTGAGGAACGGTGTCATACTGCAATCCATGGAGAGCCTGCACTGTTCTTTGCGCTACATGTGGGGGCGGGCATTGTTATGTAACACGAGTACACCATGTCTATTGGCCATTTCTGGATGCTTGTGGACAAGTTCGCAGTGCATTTCATTTAGTTTAGCAATGTAACGATCTGCAATGAGGGTTTCACCTCGCTTGAGAAACACATGATGGATCACTCCCACCACACACTACCATACCAGCAACACCTTCCTGGGTGGAGAGGTGGCTTAGGACACAGTCCTCGACGTTGATCACGATCCAACCAATCCTGACCGTTTACGATTGTCACAGCAGATCCATTTTTTCATCTGAAGTGATAATCCGATGCAGGAAACCTCCTCGCTTATTCCTTACACTCAGAAAACTGAGCCTTACATGTCTAAAGACCATAAATAAAATTCAAAATTCAACCTCCAGACGGCGATCCTTGTTGACCGGTGCCAACTCATGTGGCACCCATGAGTCCAACTTTCTCACCTTACCGATCGCACGCAGCCGCCGACTGAAAGTGGTATGGTGTATGCATAACTCGCCTGCAATGGCACGAACACTCTTCCGAAGGTCCGCTTCCAGAGCAGCTCATCCGAACATAATGTTGGTCGGTGCCCACGGGTCTCTTGTAATGTTGTGTCACCGGAACGAAGTTTGACATACCCACGGCGAATGGTACGTCCATTCGCCATTCCGTCTCAAATGTATTGTTAATGCTTTTTTGCGGCTTGCTGTGCTGCCCTGCTAAGCGAAAAGACTCCACTCCACTCGCTCTTGAGTAAACGGACAAAACATGTTTCATCTTTGTATGTTGGCTTATGGCAATGACGAAGTAAAGTTACGTCACAGTATCCACATGATCAACATAACAACATTAATTTTGTTACGTAAGCTCTTTGTTTATCTACCGGAGGTAATAAGGGCTTTAATTAATATTTTAATCTAAGCGAGGAACTTACTGACTTTCCCTTATCCACCTCCTTTTACCACACTTCCTTCTTATCAATTTAACAAACATTCTTCTCATAATAACGGTCCAGGGCCCTTACAACAGCAGGTAAGAGCTACCTAACAGGAGAATAATTTTTAGGAGGATATTTCACTTAACTCTTCATCTCCGCATCATAACACCATGAACTTTAAAAAAAAAAGGTGCAAGAGTTAATTATTCAATTGTAATTAAATTCCTTACGAATTCTCAATTTAATATTTATTTACAAGCAATGGTTAATTAAAATATAACTGGAAGTATGCAACTGGCCTAACTAACAATTGATGCGGATCACGGCTCTTTACAATGTATCCATTATCGTGATTACGGAGGCGGTTAATTTGATTTCAGGCGGCTTTTCTCTTAATCAACGGACTTTTTTCGATTACAGATTATCTGAAGGTTTCTCGACATTATTTAATCTTGCAGATCCAACGCTAATTGGTTGGCTCTATATTTTGACATAATAATAATAATTCGTTTCGCTAGCAGTCTAGAAATACAATGAACCTTGTGCATGCTCATTTATGTTTCCCATACTTTATCATTAATATTTAGGCTTCTAATTACTTGACCTGCCTTCTTACGTTTCCAGACGACACCGGATCTTTTCGCTTTACTTAAAAACATTTCCCCCATCCGTGTTCGCCGAAAAGATGATATTCCAGATTTTCATTATGTAAACTAACTAACTCTATGGCTTATGGAACTCACAAGTTCAACGCTGCAGTAACGAACGTTCGCCATTGGATTGTCCTGGCAATATCAATCCAGTTTTCATCACGAACACCTACTTCTCGAAGTTCTCTTCTAATATTGTCCTTCCAACTACGTCTCGGTCTTCCCAATGGCCTCCTTCCATCCGACCTTCCAACCAGGATAGAATATAATCTTCGTTTTTCCCCCATCCGAGCTACATGGCCTGCCCACCTTAGCCGTCGCGATTTCATTATTTTTTTTACAACATGTGGTGAATCGTACAGTCCGTGGAGTTCTTCACTATGCAGTCTCCTCCACTCTCCAGTCATCCCGTCGCGTTTCGGCTCGTATATCTTTCTCAAAACCTTATTTTCAAATATACGTAATTTATGTTCATCTGCTAGGGTCGTACTCCAACTTTCGCAACCTAAAGTGTTACCGGCACAATAACCGTTCTGTATATTTTCAATTCCAATTTCCTTGATATTAATCGCGATGTTAGACGTTTTTGGACTGAATAGAAACATGCGTTTCCCGATGCTAAGCGACTTTTTATTTCTTCCCTTACCTCATTTTTGTTTGTTACGTATCCTCCCAAGTATTTAAATTTGTTTACTTTCTCTATGACCTCATCCAAAATTTTTATTTCCTTCATTCCCTGTGTATCGGCTTGTTGGCATGTATTTTGTTTTATCTAAGTTTTCCAGTAGACCTATCTCATCGCACGCTTCTACTAAGACATCGGTGTTGCTTTGTAGTGAATCTACATCGTCCCCTATTAAATCTACATCATCCGTGTATATGAACAGTTGATTCAAACCATTCAATGATAGTCCCTTTTTGTCCCGCTTTAATTTTTAAAATCGCATATTCTAACACAAAGTTAAACAGTAGTGGGGACAAGGAATCGCCTTGTTTCAATCATTTGCGAATCTTGAAACTATCTGACATATTATTACCTATCCGTACTTAGCTTATGGGGTCGTTGAGACACATCTTCACTAGTTGAACCAATTTTTTCGGAATTCCAAATCGTAATCAGGATACTGTATAACTTTTCCCTTTTGATAGAATCATATGCTTTCTTAAAATCAATGAATAGCTGATGAACCGTCCCATTGTATTCCCTTTTCTTCTCCAAAATTTATCTCAAGGCAAAAATCTGGTCCAACGTGGATCTATTTCTTCTAAATCCACATTGGTGATCTCCAATCATTTCATCTACGTATACACTTAGGCGTGTTAACAGAAAATTACTATTTACTTAATACCTTGTAACAGGTTGGAAGTAACGATATTCCGCGGTAATTATTACTGTTGGAATGGATTTTAAAGCTTTTAATTTAGATTGAACGTTCTATGGCATTTCGTAATCTATGACTGATGAATGGATAAGATCTTACGTTCTAAATATTTCTTATTCTATGGAATGACGTCACGACATATAATCTTTAAATATTTTTATGAGACTACTTGCATATTCGAAGGACTGAATTAAATAAGTATAATTGACGATCAGCTGTTTTTTAAAAAAAGATGGTATAGAATTGAAGATTACTATTGTTGCGCGAAATTCAGAATGTTTTTAGTATTGAACTTAAATCGTGGGAATTTAAACTATGTTGGTGTTCTACATTTTCCGGTAGGATTACTAAGATAATCGGAGAATGGATTTTACTAAATATACAAATATCTACAGAAAGGTAAACCAGCAAGTGCTATTCTGAGGAACTTCTATTTAGTGCATGCATAATAGATAGCCTTTATTAACAATGTAAATAAAGTTACTTTTTCGATTGTGTGCTATGAAGAATTTACTAATGTGACTTGAAGAGTAATACTTACTTAGGCTTGTGCATGTCGAAAATGTTTATGTACTGGTTTAGAACTATACTTAACGTAGCCTAATCTTTCCTGTAAACTACTAAAGGAAGCTAAACTTGGGAATTAACTATTATCTGCATGGGAACTAACCTAATTGAAGTACGTTCTGAATGGGTTTCTGTACTAACAGCTGGATGTCTTCTTAATGGTAGCCTTTGTATAGAAATGCATGTTATGGTGTGTATAGTAATGTTATTATTATTGATATATGGAAACATTGCACTGATTTGTGTACTGAGTAATTAAATGTCATTTCCTACTGAAAGTTATTTCAAGTTGTCCTGGTTAGCTAATCTTACGATACTTTTATTATCTTTCTATTTCGGCCGCTTACGTTCATTAACCGTTATACAGATTAGCTACTCAGCTTCAAAAATATAGGGGACAATTACAGTCCGATTTATCGCCTTTTTCGTAAATCGGAACTATTATTGAGGTTTTCCATTTATTTGGGAGCTCCTCCTTTCTTCATATAGCACTTATCAATTTATGTAGTTCCTTGATTAGAGCCGTTCCTCCTGCTTTAATAAATTCGGCTGGAATATTGTCTATTCCTGATGATCTGAAATTTTTCAATTTCTTTACCGACATTTCGATCTCGATCTCACTAGGTTCGGGAATCCACGGTTCTGCGGTATGGATTTCATATTCCTCTGTTTGTTCCCCGTTGTGTAC
>JAGDQP010004355.1:13594-43215 GCA_022664845.1 Lepisma saccharinum
TCTATCTCCTGAATCTTCTGGGTCAGATATTCTCGCTTTTTGTTTCTGAACCTCAGTGTGGCGTTTCGTTTCGCGTTACTGTAGTGGTAGGTATATGCTTAGCTTTCATTACCTAGCCATCGTTGCCTTGCTTGTTTTCGTTCCTCATGAAGCTTAAGGCACTCTTCATCTGTTGTTTTTTCTCACCCACACGTTCCTTCACTGCGCTCTCAATTGTTTACGAATTGCCTCCCACATCTTAATTACATCAATTTCATTATTATTATCATCATTATTATTATTCGAGTCGGCTATGATTTTGAACCTATTTGAAATTTCGAGTTGGTAATCTGCTTTTATCCTCGGATTATTTAATCGTTTAACTTGGAATTTCAGTTGTTTTCACCCTTGGTTTCTCTGTTCGCGATGAGTAACTTTTCCCTTACTTTTGTGATCACTAATTGATGGTCGGTATCAGCTTCCGCTCCTCTGTACGACCTAACATCCATTATGTTGGTGTGTCTTCGTTATACAGCTCAAAACTAAATATCACACTTTTACCAAAGCGCTAACTCGGGAGACCTTCAACAGCTCCCTAACCTAGCCTTTGGTACCATGGTGGCAGGTTCAAATCCCGACCTTTGCAGGCCACATACCAGAATTCTACCACCATAATAACTTATCATGAGCCACACAACAAATATCTTTGGTTCATGCCGAGATACTTCAGTTAGTATTCATTCTCGCAGAGCCAACGCACACTGCAAATACAAACAACAGAAATATGTTTCTCTCTCTCTCTCTCTGGCCCCCAATTCGACTGGGTGCCGAACTTAACAATGTTCCGTAACATCGCTCTCTCTTTTTCTTTCCGTCTGTTAACGTAGCTAACTGTGGCTGCCCCCACAGAAACAGAATAAGACACAGAATAATTTGCTTAGGCGCTTCGCCCATATTTTACACTCGCCGCTTCGTTGTTTGAATAGACAACAGAAAAGATCCGTTGGAGAACCGCGGCAAATCCTACGTGACGAGGTAAATGTACTCATCTGCTCGCAATTTCCTCTGTTCCTTGTTCTTGCAAATTCCAACGTCCGTGACCTCAACTATCTAAACAGCATTTCTAGCAATCCTTCGGTTCCCCCCAAAAGTACAAAAATATTGTATAGACATATTATTAATTACAACACTAATCAAACTAAACATTAAACAGTACGCAAATCGAGTGTCAATCAAATTAAATTAATATATATGAAACAAGTACTCACACAGAATTTTTATATCAATTACTCATCGAATCTGCATATTAACAAATCAATAATATTAATAAAAAAAACTGAGGCCCTACCCACTCGTCAGTTTCACGTTCATTGGGTAAAGGAGGGTGCGGAAATTCATGCATTGTTGATATCTCAAATTTCACAACAAAATGGAGTTTCGCTTCGCACGGTAGTGTGCAGAATACCCCAGTTTGAACTTATAAAGCAAAATCACTCGCAATAGTGTGTTCTCCATGGTGCACTTTCATACGGTCCTGTTCAACAACACACTGCCTCCTGATTTCCAGGGTACCACAGCCTGTTTGCTGGACGTATACTGAGTTTGTGACGCTAGACGCGTGACACCAGTCGATCCCTGTGTTGTGCTGCTGAGGTGCGTTTCCCACTGGGCGCAAAGCTATCATTTCATTCTTACGAACCCAATATTGTTTGTAGTTGTTCTCTTAACGAAATACAGTTACTTCTGCAAAAGCGTTTTTGCCATAGTTTTCTTGTGGTATAACTGGAATGAAAAATGTAAATGAAGTGTGAAAAGATTAGAAGTATGTTCATTGTAAATCTGAATTTAATTCTTAAGGCCTTTATGCAACTTTGGCTGTGACGATGATGATGGGATGAATTGGTGGAATGAAGAAAGTGGGAGAACCCGGAGAAAACCCATGCACACAGTGTTTGTCCACTGCAAAGACACATGGCATGAGGAGCGATCGAACTGACGATCCCTAGCAGCAGAGGTGAGCACTCTACTATTTAGCTACCAAGAAGTATGTTAAAAGAAATAAAAAGATTATGTGATGAGTTGTATATTACCTCATCTCGTCTTGAGATTAATTTTTAACTTCCGCTTAAGTAGCTGTATTCCGTTAAGATGACGACTACAAGTTATGTACTTGCAGACCTGGAAGAGATACTGCCTAAAAGTATCTAGATACACAAACTTCACAAAAAAAGTATCTACATACCGATACTCGATAGTTCAAAAAAGTAACAAGTAAAAGATGCAGATATTCCTAAAAAATATCTCGATACTTCATCAATACTTGACATTGTTTCCTTGACGAACACTAATCTAAAATAAACAGTAGTATAACAGAGATGAAGATAAAATTTCTATTAACATTTTTTCTTGGTAATGTAAAGCCCGGTCCTTCCTTTCACACCTGCTAATAATTCACTCATTATACCCGGCAGTGACTTCCCTCTTCTCTCTCATTTCTTATTTCAAAACCTTCGTCAATTTGAACTCGGTCTCTGTGTATATCGGTTATCCTTTGCCGGCTGTACCTGCTTCGAAAGTTGGTTTGGGTGTGGTTTTCTAGCACCTCGCGGTACTCACGGTTTCCAAGAGACCATTTGTCGTTCTGGGTATGTGTAGGTTTCATTGCGATCTTTTTTTCCTATGTCTGTTGTTATTAATTTATTATTATTACTAGTTCTTATTGGGTTTCGTGTTTCCGGTTCATGTTCTCTAGTACTATTTTTCACCCGCTGTATGGGCCTCCACACTGAGTGGTATCTGGAGTGTTTGTGGTTAGTTTCTTTCTTCTTCTTATGTTTATGCCAATTACCTGTTCGGTTTCTCTGTTATTTATCCATTGTCATTTTGACTACTGGGTCTGTAGCTCTGTGTGTTGTACAGGCGTTTGTTGTTAGTTATTATTATTACTAATAATAATAGTATTCTGTTTCCTCCTTTTCGGGTAGTTTGTTGTCGGTCAGTCTGTTTCGTAGTACTGAGGTTACAGCGTCATCTGCTATGAGTACGCCTTTGATAATAGTGTCGTTTGTCTTATTATTATTATTGGTGCTATTGCTTTCCATTTCTTCGCTTCCTTTGTAGTTGGTTTCCCCGTTGGGGCTTTTTTCCTTGTAGTACAGTATTGTTTAGCTCTTTTGTGAGTTGTGCAGATCTGAAGGTGTGTCAGGTGTTCAGACCGGTTCTACTCCAGTATTCTGTCCGTTTTCAAGTGTTGTGCGTTTTCTGTTTGTTTGTAAATTCAGTCCTGAGTTGGTTCTACTCTGTACTGGAACAATTTTGTTCCGTATTTCCCCTCTTCATGTGTGTGTGTGTGTGTATTCGGGAGGTGGGTAAATTATTATTCTTCGGTCCTTTGCCCTGGTCATTGTCCTGTGAGAAGGTTCCCTTAGTTACAATGCGTCTTGGGTTGTCACGTTGATATGGTATGTGGTATGATAGAAAATTGATTTTATGGATTTATTTAAATATTTAATCAGAATGGATTGTTAACATTCGAAATTTTATCTATTGATAGAAAATAGATTATCTTAAGCCAGTTAAATTATCTATTGTTGTAAAGATGAGAACGAATTAATTGTCGTGTTTTAATATGTGACATTTGTTTATTATTACATTAGAAAATATGTCAGGCGCGTAAGAAAAAGAGATACATTATATAGGAAATGTTGATTAATATGTGAATTGAATAAGTTAGATATGTAGATAAGATAATTTATGATACTAACTGAGCTGACCGAGTTAAATATTTTATGCCAGAAAAATGGATTTCGAAAGACTTGAAGCGCGTAATAGAAGGATAATGGCCACAGATATGTAAAGAGTGTTTTGGGGATATACAAGAAGTTTATAAGCTGTCATAAGCTTCATGTGTTGAGCTTTTCTAAATAAAGATTTTCACATATGAGTACCACGTTCTTCCTTGAAGCATTGCGACGGAAGTTAGTAAGCTGCACTGTTATGCTTTTATTAGTATATTGAGTGTGGTGGAAAGCGACTGTCCCAAGATTTAGTAGAGTAGCCTCCACTGTGCTATATGCTAGCACAGATTTGGAGTAGTGTGTCGGGATAATCTGATTAAGCGAGAATTTTATACGTCCATGGTCCAAAGATCAACGAGAACCTACAAAGGCCATGAGATTATGAATAATAGCCGGAAGTACGATATGAAGTAGTAAAGCAGCGGATCTAAGGAGTAATATTTGCAAAGATATATATTAGATACGACGACGACGTTATTTACTTATGAGGAGAGATAATGATTGATTGAGATACTTTCATATACGATGAAGACGATATTATTATTATTATTGACAGATTATTATTATTACTACGACGTAACAGTTTTATATTTTATTACATTACAAGGTCTGCTATATGATATCATTGGTGTTTCCTGTAGCATCTCTCTTCCATCTTGTCTTTTGATTTTATCCAAATTTTTTGGATGAGTCTGTTTAGGTAAGGTTACCAAATTCATTCTTTTCTAATTTTGTCATTCTGCCCTCCCTCCTTTTCTAAATATCTTGAAATGTCCTCTGCTCTGTAGTGACCAGGCTTCCTTCCGTGATTTTTTTCATTTTCACAATATTTTATTTCTTTATTTTTTAAAATTAGTTTCTCATATATTTTCATGAAAACACTTAGCACCTAAATTTCTCATACAGTAGAAATATAATATTTTACGTAACTTGCCCTGTAAAAACAGAAATTTGAAAGTAAGGAATGCTTCTGTTCGACAGTGAATCTGTATTGGGTCTTAAATGAAAGGTATCCGTAGCTGTCCTCCATTTTTAACGAAACTGTCCTCCGCTGAGCAAAAATGATCAAGTAACTATGGGTTATTTTCATAGTTTGGGTGGTATGTTAGAGGAAAGATTATTTTCTTTCCCATCCGTTTACTAGAGTTTCTTGTCTAGTATACCTTGGGAGAAGTTTTATTATTATTGTTTTTATTACATTTTGTAATCTCTGTTTTGAAAGGCTTTCTCATTTACTAAAAGCATATTTTGAAGTTTCTCTTTGTTGTAAAACATTTTCACGAGTTTCAATCCTTGACTATTAATCAGTGAGTTTGTGTTGGGTGTGCTGAGCTGGCTTCCAAGAACTCATATCTCGTTTTTGGTTTGTAATAAATGTCAGTTTTCAACTGCCCATTTGTTCTTTTCTTAATTGTCATGTCCCTTTCCAGGGTAAATTCTAGCTTGCCTGCGTTGTTGTGACGTTTTTTATATATGATTTCAATTGTTTTACAGTTCCGGGAAAGCACCCGACTACATTTACAAGCCTGTATTCGAACCTAGGTTGTACGCGGGTCTTTGTGTATTTGTGCAAGCTCTGCGTGCACGTATATGTTGGCGGCACCGGTAGTTGTGCCCTTCAATTGGAGGACTATTTTGTTGTCAAACCTAATAATGTACGAGAGGTCCGATTGTCAATAGAAACAAAACTAGTAAAGATAGTGCCATACATTCTTTGTTATTTCCTCTGTACACATTAAGCTGTTTTTCTACAAACATGGTAACTATGTAGAAATATAGCTTAATGTGTACACAGGAAATAAAAAATGTATGGCACTATATTTACTAGTTTTGTTTCTATTGACAATCGGACCTTACTTAAAAAATAGCCCTCGCAGTTATTTCTACCACTGACAGGATGTCCAGACCACTTTTTACTAGTTGCGAAGAGGGGGAAAGAGATGGCTAAAATAATTCCTCCTCGCAGGCTTTTAGTAGCCTATCATATTTGGACGTAGTTACTTGTCCTTCTACTATATTATTGAGTGATTATCACGTGATGACTGTAGGAATATGTGACATCATTGCTATCGATGTTGCCAGAACATATCACAATTCGCAACATTCACGACTGATATCTCGATTTGGATGTATTCCTTTTCTCAACGACTACTGACTTGCTCAGGAAGTATCGTACGAAGTATCGCTTATTCTGATACTCGATGCCGTTTGAAAGTATTGAGTACTTCGATACCGATACTTTTTTTCTCTCGAAGTATTGAGTATTTGCCACGATATCAATTTTTGTATCGCGATACTTCCCATGTCTGTGTATTTGTGATAATACACTCGCTCTTCGTGCGATAATATGTCTTTGATTCATTTTAATTAATTTATATGTAGGAGAGTTTATAGAAAAGTAGGAATTACCTGATGCCACATTAGAACACACTGTCTTCTTGTTAAACAATGAGGATCTCCCTCAAAAGTTGTGATTGCTTTCAACTTGTTTATAAATGGCAAGTACATGTAATATAAAGCACGAATCACACAAGCTCGTAGTCCATACAATCGAACCATACATTCTGGTTGCAGCCTCTCTGGTAAACTAGGAACACTTCTGTAATACCTGTTTAAAATAAAAAAATTTAGAACATTATTTTTAAAAGAACATCCGAGTAACTTGACAAAATATAGTTTTTACCAGAGTAATTACAAAACATAATAATACTTATATGTAAGAATAGGGATAATTCAATTGTCACAATATACTTTCGGCACTTGAAATATGCAATTTGTCAACAGTAAACGTGTTTTTAACTTCTCGATTACACCTCCACGACAGATGTTTATTCCGTTATACATATGCCGAACACCAACATCTCACCGACACATCGTTTGAGTTCGTTTGCCTTAATCACTTTCCTATAGCTTAAGTATCTTGGTTTTTTCTTTTTATACGTTTCATTTATATACACAAAAGTTGATAAAATAAATAAGAAAAATATACGAGGGTGGTTCAATAATTGTTGTCCCTGACCTATAAGCGGTATTATTTTTCCACGAAGTCTCCTTTCACAGTAATGCACTTCTTTCACCTATGCTGTAAAGCCACTATGCCAGCTTCAAAGAAAGTCTCTGGCTGAGCCCTGAGCCATTCCTCCACAGCCTACATAACAGCTGCATTTGAGTGAAACTTCGTCCCCTTGAGGTGCTCCTTCAACTTCGGGAACAAATGAAAGTCACTAGGGGCGAGGTCTGGTGAGTAGGGAGGATGTTATAACACATCAAAACCAGCAGCATGGATTGCGGCACCAGTAACATGGCTTTTGTGGGCCGGAGCATTGTCTTGGTGGGACAGCACTTTTCGCTGCAACATCCCGTGCCGATTTTCCTTGATTACTTCGCGTAACTTCGGGATTAGGGCTGCATAATAGGCCCCCGTGATAGCGTGTTCAACCTCCAGGTAGTCAATCAGGAGCAAACCCTTCGCATCCCAAAAAATTCGGCCATAACCTTGCGTGCTGATGGTTGCACCTTGAATTTGCGGGGGAGGAGAGGGGAGCTACTGTGCCACCACTCCATACTCTGTCGTTTGGACTCGGGATCATAGTGGTGGAGCCATGTCTCATCCACTGTCACAAATCTATCACAGAACTGCTTCAGGTCTGGCTCCATAAGCTCCAAACCATCCCTTGAACATCGAACTCTGTCTTTCTGTTGTTCAAGGGATAACATTTTGGGTACCCATCGCGCTGACACCTTCCTGAATCCCAAGTGTTCATGCACAATGGTTTCTACTGAGCCTACACAGAGCTGTGCATGATGTCAGCTAACTATTGCACCGTGATTCGTCTGTCTGCCATAGTCCTGTCATGCACAGTATCAATGTTTTCTGGGGTGCATGCTGTTGTTGAAGGACCAGCACCAGGGGCCTGTTGACAGCTTTCCCTGCCGCAACGGAAGTCGCGGCACCAGTTCTTTACCACCTGGTAGGAAGGGGCCCCAACACACTGACCATGTCCTCATGAATCTCCTTTGGGCTTAAACCCTTTTTCTGGAGGTACTTGAAGACCGCTCGTTGGTCGGTTTTCTCCATTTTTCAAGCTAGGTGCCACCTCTCACACCTGAAACGTGAAAAAAAATATTAATACAGCAGCTACGGTTCTGAAATTTCGCATATAGGCATCTAAGACATGACGCTAAAATATCGCACATCATTCATCCCCGTTCTAATATTTTAAATATGCCGGGGACAATAATTATTGAACCACCCTCGTATTGTAACTTTTACTCGTAGAAAAGACGAAAACAGAGGAAACATGTGTAAAGTTGATAAACGTGGCAGTCAAACTTCTCAAATAGAATAAGAAAACACATTAAAGACTGAAAACCAGAGAAGAGTAACAACTAGTTGAAGAGAAAACGGGAAATGGAAAACGAGAACGAACAACAAAAAAGGCAAATGCAGCAGAACAGAGGGGAAAAGTTTATACCGACTTACAACAAATGTTATGAGAAAGGATAGAAAAATACAAGAGAAGATGGAAGACACAACCAGGAATGAATTCAGACTTTTTGTAATGGGGACGGGGGGGGGGGGGGAGATAAGAAATTTAAGTTTGGCCTATTTGCCAAACCTAACAAGGAGAAAAGATCGTACGTAGGTGACCGTGTGGGGGGAGAATGGGCGGGAGGGAGTTATAAAATCAATTTGTAATGCGCAAGATAGTGTTTCGATGTAAATAACGTTAAAAATAGGCACATTAATGCTCAAATGTTTGCGAAAATAATTTGATATGAACTCAATCTTGTTAAAAAAAATAAAGCTAAATTCTGCTTTCACAACGTAAATGGGGTTCTGTGAAACATTTTCGTCCATAAAGTAACAAAACGAACTATGGAATACAAAATGCAATTCAATAGAAACAACAATGTAAGAAATGATGAAGTGCAAAACGGAATTTAAAATATATATTTAAAAAATAATCCTTACTTGTTTATAGGAGGCGTATTCTATGTGACTTTCTGGCTTCGTATTTGTCAATCACTGTAGAAATAAACTCTTCAGTTGGGTCATCAGACCCTTCAATGGAAATGAGCATACATTGATCACATGTGTCTTCTCCCATTCGATTTCTGAGCTTCGTTAATACTCTGGTTCATTGAGCTGAAAGTTCTTCCACAGTAGATGTGGAAACGGGAACACACAATACCAATTCGAACAGTGATTTCAAGTTATCATAACCAACCGCCGATGCCTTAAACAAAGATTTCACACTGCCAACATCTTCGGGCATCTCAGAAAAAAAAAGTAAGATTTACAATCGACTGTAATTGCTTCCACGTTCGCAGAATTACAGTAGAATTTAACTGGGAATACAGAGTTATGCAGAACGAGCAGTCGAGATCGAGAAGAGTTTGTTAAGCTCAGTTACGTGCAATTAAAATATTAGTAAGATATAGCAGAATTAACATTTGAAAGTAGATCCCCCACCCCCAAAAAAAGCCTCACTGCATCGGCAGAGTCGCAATTTTCCTCTACTTCTCAAAAGTTATGTTCATTGATCGCATGATTTTAATAACTGTGTGTGTGATTTGTTAACCAAATTGTGCACTATGCAGTGACATATAATTCAATGATCCAGGGTGGGGGAGAAATCCACCCTGGATTTCTGAGTCTCCCCTCGGATATGTCTGAATTCAACACTGGACACAACAGACAAAATGAATCTATAAAAACGATGACAATAAATACACCCAAGAAAAACTGAATTACAAAATTTAACAATAATATAGAAAAAAAAAAGAGGGTTTCTCACAAGTGTATCGGTATTTGATACAAAATGACGGTCATCATAGGAAGTTCACATAAGGCAGGGCAACTCAAGCCACTATAACAATATAAAAATCAAACCAGATGAAAATCAAGACACCTGTTAACCGACACGGCGTAGGGACAACGTACGAATACCTTAAATGGTAACAGCTGGAGAATAAAAAAGAATCCACACCTCGGATCGGAGATATGGTACCATTGGGCGAATTAATAGGGAAATGGCCAGCGTGATTAACCAAGAAAAAACAGCCTTTACGGTAACAATAAAGGAGGAGGAAAAAAGGTCTTCATATTCAATATCAGCATAGAAGTAGAGAAACGTCTGGTGAGGAGATATGTATGAAGCACGGAGGTGAGACTTGGGGGCCGATTAAGGAAATTTGCGTTTGCAGGGAAACGCAATATAATTCTTCGTTACGTTGCGATCGTTTTGCGAGATCATTGGACAGTGATTTTCGGGGCGTTCCAAATTAATCTGTCTGAGACGTCATGGGAGACAATCAAGACGATAAATGCGATCACATGGGTCGGGAAAAGAAACACAGCGAATTCTGAGCCGTAACTGTATGATGTCCATAACGAACAAACAGCTACATGAATTACAATAGAATACAAGAATAATTATGAAATCTTTTTTTTTTTTTTTTTTTTTTTTTCGTGGAGTGCAAATGATTTTGCACCAAAATAATCGTTTGCTTTTGTTTTCTTGGACATTACTGTCTATTTCCACTTCACTTCAGCTTAGATAAAATCCGAATGATTTTCTTGGAAATGGAAAAACCAAATTACACTTCACATAAAAGATTATTTTTAATATAACACAAGTCCTTAAATACATTAAAACTATTTTTCATGCTTTGGCATAGCGCGAGTAACTACGAACAATCCAGGTGTTGATTAATGAAGTTTAAACTTACCTATATGTTGATTTATAATTACTCCGCTGAGGGTATTAACCATCAATTCCTCTTTACGTATTTTTAAAGAATAGGAATAACATGTTTTTTGTAGAAAGAATACGAATCCGACAATATTAATACCTAACGAAGTTCTCAACTTTGTTGGGGATATATATATATATATATATATATTCTGCTTATTAATAAAGTTTATTAAGGGGAATTCTCACCATTGGAACAGCGAATGGTTTCCCCTATCTAAAAGCATGTAAACTTGAGGACAAAAAAAGTCGAAAAGTAATGAAGTTACTGACTTCCAATTTTGCAAGCAAGCACCTGAGACCCATACAAAATGTATCATGTCTTCAATTTTCTTTTATACAAAGTAATTTATATGTTTCTAATATATATAATATATGTGGCAACAACGCTACTACAGCCGTTTTTTTTTTTTTTCAACGAAGTTCGCGTATGTGCTAGCTGACAGATTATTATTGTTTGGAACTTTGGAAGGGTGGTGTGTCAGCGGCCCTTCCACTGGAGGTGGTGCTGGTTAACTTCTTCCCTTTCCGTCCCAAGGTCAAGTCTTCTTTCCTCCTCCTATTCTTTTCTCTACAGCTGGAAACTGAATGAAACAACTCCAGATTTTGTTTTGACCATTTTCTTCCCTGAAAAAAGGGGTGGGTGTCCTCCACGTGCTTTCTCTAACTAGTTTAGAAATATGACATTTTTTATTCAGACGTGAAAGCGTTTATAAAAAATGGAAACAATCCCATGTATACACGATGGAATTAAAGATAAGTAAAACATTCCTTTCATATTTTTGAAAAAAGAAAAAAAGAAAAAAAGAAACTAGGAAATTAATCTTGAAATGGGACTAGGAAGAATGCGGCCAAGACTTCTTGCATACATTCCCAATATTGTCCAGCTTGCACTGGATACGCAAGCATTGATTTCATATCCCCCTCCCATTGTAAGCAAAAATATGCGAACCTTGAAACCCCTTCCCCTGTGAATGCTTACGTACCTTTAAGTACTAGTTAGTTTTGGTCTATTTTCGTGCAGTAATCTCACACCAGGCAAATGACGGGATGGCACCTTCAGCATAGGCTCTGGCCGACACCTCCCCGAACCCTTTACCTTCCCCTATTGCGGTCTGAGCCTTAGATGATTAAAGGCTATAAATAAAATTCAAATTCAATTCGTGCAGTAATCTAGCAGTTACACTGTGTCTTGCTCACTGAAAGCAGCCTACTGTTTGATGTAATTTCATTATACAGTATTTATCTCCTTTACTCTAATGAACAGTTACTCAGTGGTAATAGGAATTGTCCACAACAGTAAAGCAGATAAGAGCATATATTAAACTGGTATAACTTATTACTCTGTCGCACCTTTTTATTGATAAAACTTGCCATGGTTGTAGGTCATACATGGCAATATTCTAGTATATGTAAATATGTATTTCTGCTTGATAACTGTCAATCCATAGCATTTCCTCACGAAATGTACATGTTTAGGCCTCTCTGTAGGATATTTTAACAAAGGGTAGATTCAAAAATCGTACTAGGAGAGTAAATACTTTCTATCTGTATATAAACCTAACAAGTTTGACCGTATATCCTATAAGTACAAAGAAATATATATATATCCCAACCCGTCTGGTCAGCGTGGGAGCAGTAGACCAACTCCTCCCTTCGGGGAGAGGGCTCATCCACTAGTGGATTGAATATGGTTGTGATTTTATATATATAAAGCAATGTAATGTACTATAAATGTAAACTGAACAATATTTTATGAAACTACATAATTGAAACTACATTTGATTAAGCCGTTTTGGTTCTTGTAGTTTAAAAGTGATCCACATAAGTCAGTTGAATCGAAAATTATTTTAGATGGTTTTGTTTTTTTCAATGTTGATATTCATGAATCTAGCAATGCGGCTTGAAATACTCTGATGTTTTAAAGATAATCGATATAGTTTCTCAAAGTGTTTGAAATACTATGTTTGATACATTGAAACATTTTTATCTTAACTATTCTCGTGAATATTTTGTATATTTTCATGGTGATTACAATTACTATGGTAATTAATCAGAGGAACATAACAAAGAATTAATAAAATTACCGTAATTCCCGCAGCAAAACTAGAGATGAAGATGAGTTTCCTTCTCTGCAATTTACCTTTGAAGATGTTTATGAAAGGAACAAAACTTATTTCAAATAAAATAATTACATTTTACAATGTATTTGGAATTTATTTATGGCCATTTGGCATCTTTGGCGCAGGCCTGGATAAGGAAGAGTAAAGGATGAGAAAAGTATCTGCCAGGATCTTTCCTAAGGTACAATCCAGACATTCATCTGATAAGACTGAGGGAAACCCTACAAAACCTCAATCAGAATAGTGGACCGTGGGATTCGAACCTGCGTACTTATCCATTGCCGATCCCAAGCCAATACAAGGTATTTGGAATCCTGAAGATGATAACAAAGGGTTATGCAAAAACCGTGTGTCAGAAGCTTCATTCTTATTAAGGGCTCTTGTTTCATGAGCTAAAGTTAGGAAGCCTGTATCACCCTCTGACTTTATCTGTCTCCCGACAACTTTCAACCCTGGAAGGTATCGGTCAGGGCCTATGTTGAAGGTGCCATCCCGGCATTTACCTGGTGCGACTGAGGAAAAACTTTGGGAAAACCTCAGTCAGGATGGTCGGTCGCTGGGATTAAACCCACCACCTTCCGAATGGTACGCCAACACTACCACTGAGCTACGGCGGCTCGGTAGGACAAGTACAAAATCGCATATAGTAATATATTATGTATGTGCGGACGGACGGAGGAAAAAACAGCAACTAACACAGGAACTACTATGTAGGGCTACAAAAGTTGTTGAGGTGTCGTTCGAGTCTAAAGTCATGAACATAATTTTTAATCACTGTACTCTCTTCGCTTGTACGCTAGAAGCACGATGTGAGTTTTGTGGTGGACAAACACTGTGTGCGTGGGTTTTCTCGGGGTTCTCCCGTTTCCTCGCACTTTCTTCATTCCACCAATTCATTACATCATCATCCATCCGGCCTAAGCCAAAGTTGCCTAAAGACCACTAAAATTCAATTCGACTGTAGTAAGGGAAAGAATTCTTATCGATTTTGTGTCAAGCTGATTTTCAATGTATTTATGGCTCACGCCGGAATAGCATAGCGGAAATTATGCGGAAATGAGTCGGACAGGGCTAACGTTGAACGTACGACATCGGCATTTACCTGATGTTAGTGCGCAAAAGCCCTGGAAAAACATGTCAAGAAGTTTGGCTGCTGCGATTGAACCCAAGTCCTCCCTAATACGAAGCCAACTACGGCCGCTCGGTTTGTTTGTTGAGCTGAATTCATACTGTATGGGTAAATTCACAGGATATGATTTCCACCGGAAACTAAATTATTCCCGTTTGCTGATTAACCATTTAATGGCCCTTTTACTACTCGGTAAACAATTCAGACTTAGGTTTTCACAGCCTTTTTCCTCAGTCATAAGAAGAAAATGCCGGATGGTACCTACAATATGGACCGTGGCAGTGTATCTACAGTTGCGTTGGTAAACTTTATTATATCGTTCGTATCACCCTTTTCTCATAAAGAAACAGTTGTCAAACTTCAAGTTTGGTTAAAATGTCGAATATATTTACCCCATTATTGCTTTATGGGAGTCATTTTCCAAGATGGTGCAGTGGCGTTGGTAAATTTTATTCCATCGTTCTTAGCACACTTTTTTCATAAAGAAGTAGTTGCTAGACCGTCTGCTGTAGGTTTAAAATTTCGCTTATTTTTACCCGATTATTTCTTTATGGCGGCCATTTTTCCAGATGGTACTTATGTTTACAGTGGCGTTGGTAAACTGTATACCGTCGTTCTGAGCACATTTCTTCCATAAAGAAAGAGTTGTCAGACTTTCTGTTGCAATTTATTTGTGATTAAGTTAAAATTTCGCTTATTTTTACCCGACTATAAAATTACCAAGCAGACTGAGGAAACAATCATTTTTGTTTGAATATCCAAAGATATTGCATCTTGCGTCAACATCTGCAAACACAAATTGTTGCATGCTCTACAACAGAAAATTGGTCGCCATTGATTAATAAGTGAGGACAAAGATAAAACAATACCCGTTTGGAACTTATTATTTTCATAAGTTATGAAACCTGGGGTATAAATATTAAAAAAAAATTACATTTTTCAAACAGGTCAAGCAACCAAGCGGGATTATTTCAGATGTACTGACCCACAGGCGAGTGCGGGAAATACCAGATGGAGAAAATCGGGTGAATTTAGTGATTTAAAATAAATGACTTGAGGAGGAAAACAAGGACAGAAAATCTTGTGTTACCCGGGTAAACTGGGTGATATGGTAACCCCATGGATAACTTATGTACTTTCGTCAATTTACGGCAGAAGTAAGCCTAATCTGAAGCTTTCAAATACGTAGTTAGTACCAGAGCTGAAACGGGTCAATCAGATCACGGGTTAAGTTTTGGACCGGGTCATTGTGTCTACGCCTGGGACCCGGAGGGCAAAGCAGAAATGTACTTATTTCCTTATTATACACTGTTAGGTTTAAACAATGTTTGTTTTTTAGGAGTGCCCGGGACAGTGGGTGTTACCCCCGGGAGTACAAAATATTCAACGCCGAAAACTTCCTTCCTTGTGCAAATACACATCCCCTCGGAAATGCTATTTTGAAAAAATGTATATGAAATATTAAATAGTTTAAAATCATTTTTTTTTAACTCTCAAAGTGAAGTTCCGGTACATAAGCTCATTTCTCAATGAGTCACAAATTACAATATTTATTGGCTCAATCCACAGGAACAAGACTAGATCTCAAATTTTAACTTTATTTGGCTAGTTTCTGACTTATACTGTTTTTCCCGCGCATGCTAGATATAGTGTCTGTCCTGGGTGTCGAGACCGGGTCCCGAGTCAATCGGGCCAAGTTTCGGACCAGGTCACTGGATCTCAGAGTCACCACATATGCCCAGGTCACCAAAAGTAAACCGATGTCAGCGCACCTAAGTTAGTACTTATAATGCGGATTTAGTACGTACGAGAAAAGAAACAAAAACACGAAGAACTAGCTGAGGCAAAGATGCCTAAAGGCCATAAATCCAATCCAATTGAGTTCAATTATACGAAGATTTCTATACTGTAAATTGCAATAGTTGTGGATATATATTGTTTTCAATAATGCTGTACTTAATATTTTTAGTGTGAAAATTCATACATGAGAGATTCTTTGAAGTAATGTCTTTCTTATTTGGGTACCTATTGCATTCGAATATTTTCCTCTCCTTTCCTTCGAATATTTTCAAGGTGTTTAGCTTGCCAGGACCTTTTCTTCGGAAGCCGATAATCAGAGGCGGCGTTAGGTGAGCGCGGGGCCTAGGGCAATAATGACCCCGCGGGGCCAAAGTACAAGTAAAAATCGCTGAGCGCCGAAATGTTACATCTAAAGCCGATAAAGCAGTAAGCAACTTCCCCCTAAATGCTTCCTCTCACTTCTTCCTTTCATTCCTAACCCTAAATTTATTACTATTACTAAATATTCTCTTTTTTAATGAACAACGGTTTCTTCTGAAAAAACAATCCGACAAAATTTATTTAAAGAAAGTACAATATATTTTAAAAACTGCATTGCTAATTACAAGTGCTTCTTTATTCATTTCCATTTCTCATTACATTTCACATGGAAACTATACAAACTAGTTTATTTGTAAACTTTTTTTTTTACAAATCAACTTTTATATCATTGAGTAAGAAAAATATCAACTTGGAACGCGGGGCCTCCCTAAGCGCGGGGCCTGGGGCGGTTGCCCCAGTTGCCACCCCCAAACGCCGCCTCTGCCGATAATAGTAAACTTTTTTCCTCTTTTCTTTTAATCTTCCACTCACTTCCATACTGTAATTACACTACAAAACAGACAACACAATAATCAACTCCAAGATGATACTGTAGGCTATACCAAGAGCTTTTGCGCTTGCCTCAGTCATAAATCCAAGATGTTCAGTGGTCTGCACTCTGCAGTTCAGGTCTCCAACCAAAGTCCTTCGCTAGATAGACAATGAATAGGCTCCGACCATGAATGGCGCGGAAGAAATCTGACATCTGGACAGAAAGTCAGGCGAACTCACTCCCCCACCTCTGTTTACGTCTCGAGAGTGGAGACAGAAGTGACCCCGTGAAGAAAAAGAAAACCAAACTAAAATAAAAGAAACATTCTTTTTCTTTTTTTTTTTTTTTTTGCCATAAGCAATGTTGCCACATATATGATATATATTAGAAACATATAAATTACTTTATGTAAAAGAAAATTGAAGACATGATACATTTTGTATGGGTCTCAGGTGCTTGCTTGCAAAATTGGAAGTCAATAACTTCATTACTTTCTTATTATTTTTGTCCAAAAGTTTACATGCTTTTAAATAGGGAAAACCATTTGCTGTTCCAATGGTGAGAATTCCCCTTAAGAACGACTGCTATTTATCACCTTTCATAAAGAAGTTTCGGTTTTATTGTGCGTTTGAAAATACCCCATTACTTGTTGCTTTATGTTAATAATCTACTATTGGTTTAATATTGTCGATCTACAGTTAGCAGAATGTCTCTATTTCACTTCTCGTACATCTTTAATTTGCACACTTGTTTCAGTATGGTAAGGGTTTCGATATTATAATTGCACACACAAACATACTTGTACACACAACATTTAACCTCGCATCATACACACAGTCTCAAAACTGAACTCTGTGCTTCAAATAAGATGTTAAACCGATCGTAACTTAACCAATACAGTGCTACTTGAAAACAAAACTTTATATTAGATTGGCAACGCAGTGAATCCTACCTTATCACTCTGAAACTTCTCATATATCTATCTTATTGATACAAATCAACTCTCAAAGAAACTTTATTTTACGACCTAACGGTACATTTTACATACAATTACTTTCCAGCCTTGAATTTCGGCATGTGAATTTCCCTTTGGACGTTAATTTGCTAGTTGCTATGATGTAGAGAATCACCAATAACTTGTTGAACCATAGGACTGTGTGTGCTCTCTGTTTACCATTATCACCTTGGAAGGTTTATTTCAAATTCGATAGAACTTTAATAAACTTTATTTGGTTTGGGTCATTTTAATAACTATGACTTCGACCTGTCCTGATACGAATGCAATGTTAAACTTTGTAAACATCCATGTCCTTGCTGTGACCTGAACTTGAAACTTCTTGCACGCTAACTTGACGCGTGGGATCCCACGATTACAAGGTCGAATGAAGTATGATATTTTCAATTGAAAGATTGATCAATTAGACTTTTAACATCGTATATATGAAATCTATTATGAATGATATGAAACTTACCTTTTATACAATCCGAACCAAAATTTGGCAGAATTCACAACTTGAAGTGAACTTTTGCATATTCCAGCGAAAGTCATCACATCCTCTGGCCTTATGTAATCAGATAATAAAAACCAAATATCAAGTGGATATTCCATACCCTCACTGTCATTTCCTAGTTTACATTCAGAGTTCTTCTTTTTTCTTCTGTGCTTTCTGAACACCAACGCTGAAACCAAATAATCATTGATAGAATCGTGCGTCAAATTAACTGGTCCAGATACGGACAAAAGTTTTGTCGCATGCCTATAACTGACTTATTTCAAAAATAAATATATTGATACATCGTATAAATTTGTAAACTTACAGACACATGCGCAATCACATGACGCACGTTTAAGGAAAATATTGTCCTGATAATGTAATTAAAATAAATGAGAGCGACAAAAAAAAATCTAAGTCCAACAATCTACGAAGTTCCCTCATTTCATCTCGGAGAGTGATATTTTTGCTACTCAATGGGAACTATTAATTCTATTTTTAATTTTCGTTATCGATGTCACATACGGGAGGGACATATTCTCGAATTTGGGAAATATTCTTCACAAACACACGACAATACTTTTGTCCACAGCTGTACAATTTGGTATAAATTTACTTGTAAGCGTGCAATCAAGAACTCTACATTTTTAGTTCACTTGTCCGAAAAAAAAAAAAAAGGCACAAACTAAATAAGGTCAAATTTAGTGAAACATACAGGAAGAATTTTACTAACCTTTTTTTGGTTTGAAAATATCAGTAACTTATTTTTAAAACAAATCTGCTTAATCTTTGTGAAAATCCCCAAATGAAATGTCAATCAAAGTTGCAAATAACAATATACAAATATCAGAAAGCAACCATCCTGATAAGAGAACTCTTTCTACATCAGCATTTCCACGACTCAGCGCTAAGCTTGCTTTAACTAGTACAGCAATTGTTGAAAAATTATCAAGAAACCTGACCCAGTAGTGTTCAATACGTTCTCCTTTTTTGAATATAAGGCTGTTCTCTTCCAACTTCAATTGCTTCCATTCATCAACTAAAACATCAGAATCAACATCGAGTGAACGTACAGGGCATAGCTATCAGGTATACTTGGTACGTACGGTTCTTGCAATTCTCTGAGTGAACATACGTCAAGTATTTTAACACATTTAAATGGAACGAGTATTTTGCACAATACATTAATAAGCTGCCATATAATGAGCCCAAACATTTTTCAAAGACAATATCCGATATTTTCCCACTAGGACTTGGATAGTCCTCTTGACCTCATGCCCATACTTTACATCTGAGACAAAGTAAATTTCACTGCTCTGAATGCTTTCCGTCCATTGCTTTCACAAAACTTACATTTTTATTGACAGAACGAAGTAAAAGTGCTTTTGCAAGTTTCACAAGTTTTGCACTAATACGTGAACAAGAGGCTGCTCCCTCCTCATTGTCCCTGTTATACTTGCGAAAAGTTTTGCATTTGGTGTGACAAACTTAATTTCAGCTTTTAGAAGCTTACGCAATAGATTGGTATCGTTTAAAATCATCAGGCGTGGTGCTTTACGATGAATATATTTTATAAAGCATTCAAACAAAGAATCCCTTTGTTTCAGGACCCGTCACAGGCTTCAAAGAATGTCAGCCACCTACTTGAAATGAGCTTCAGAAAACGATATATAAATAATCCAAGCAGATAAATCGGAAAGCTTTCTCCTTTGGATGGCCGATCACTGAAAAAATAATACATGTCAATCACTAAACCACCGATATTTATGCTGAATTTCTCTAACCCTGACTGAAAATCGTTTATATACAGTGTCTAATAGTGCAAGTACGAAACCCTTCTTTCTCAGAATATTTCCTGGTTCAATAAACACAATTCGGTCATTAAATTTCAGAAACGAAAGAGATTTTCTAGGTAAGTATTGCTAAACTGATGTGTTTCACTAACTCTTCACCAGATGCTGTCACCCAAGAAAAATGTTTCTAGATGAGAAGTTTCAATTTAGTGGATGTCATTTGACTAGTATATTATTTGACGTTCTTTCTTTTCTACGCTGTTTATCGTTTCATCATATCGAAGTGTGTAATACAATGACTAAAGATCGAATCAATTCATTTTTGTTTGAAACATGTTCCAAGACAATACGATATTAAGTATCTTCTTTTCGGAGCTGAGAGTAAAAAATCTCGAAACACGCTTCCTGGAAATACTGCATAAAAAAATAGTAGTCACACTATTTGATGAAGCAGCTGAGTAGTTTGAAAAACTAACTTCAAAGTCCAGATTAACTCTGATCTTATTGCTGCATCACTCACACTGTACATTGCAATGTTTTCCCTTGAGATGATGGTTGTTGTAAATTTTTACCTGATAATAACACTGACTATCCTCTACAGGATCAACAACAGAGAGATGTAGTTGATGAGGTTGTGGTTTCATTTCTGCATTCCCTTTATGTTTGATATAACTAACGTAATATGAGTTGAAATCCTTAACCGATGCTGACCTTTGCTTCACAAACTTTACAAACTTCATCTTCAGTATATTTAGCAGCCCATTTGGATATGAGATACCCATTGCAGTCAGTGTTTATTACGACACTTCCCCACTGTTAAGAAAATATAATACTTGAATCATGTTTCCTATATTTTTCAGAAAAAGTTCGAGAATGGCTGATTTCTTTTAATTTCAGCAAGTGGGACATTTTATTAATTTTACACCGGACCGTAAATCATCATTTTTGTCTATTTCTCTGTTATTAATTATTATATAAGTTAGGTATTTATAAAGGAATAACAAAAGAGGAAAATGAAAAGAAAGAAATAGGAAAAAGGAACAAAAGCTAACGAAATATAAGAGAAAGTAGTATAGATACATATTTAATATTAGGCAACAGCTAGTACGTTTTACTCACATTAGTACTCATCAACTGAAATTAAAACGGAGACTGCACGAACTGTCAGAGCCTGATTTGCATGAAACTTGGTAAACATACAGGGGGCACCAGTGTATTAACATGAGTGGATATTCGAGCTGCTATTAAAGCGTCTGCTACGAATTGTGAGCCACAGAAGAAATGAGGCAATGCAGAATGTGATGCACAGCTAAAGTGAACAATGTGTCTATGCGTCATCTGCTGTATATTCGAAACTGTCAATATAACATGAACATGTCGCTAATGAATCTCTATTATGTGTTAGTCTGTATTAGAAACCAACTAGAAGCGGTTGGTGTACAAATGAGTGCGCGTGGCAGGGCAACAGCTGAAGAACAGACAGCTCGATTGTGCAAATTCTACTTGAATATATCTGCAATAATATGGTAAACGGGTTCCATACGAAGTAGATGAGTCACTGGAACCTGTGGAGCAGATTTTGTAGCCATATATGTTGAAGGTGACCTCAGAGACAGTGACGTCGCTGACGACGAACGCAACGATGGCGGTTATCCACCACTAGTAAACAGGCAAAGGAGCAGAAAATAATTTCATTAGAAGACAAATTGAATTCTGACATGGCGTAAAGAAAGGTGCACACATGTCGTTGTCTACAGTACAAAAACGGTGTCGGTATGTTGATAGTGAAAAGTAATGTACACGTATCACGTGGGAACAAGAGATTCGAGCAAGTGGTAACAGCGTGCAGAAATAGCGAAGAAAATACGAAGTTTTACAGAACACTGAATGAGCAAGGGCACAGCACATTGCTGTGATAAATATGATATAATTCGGCGGACCAAAAGTGCTGCAGCTAGCAAGTACAGCGTCGGATAGCTAGTTTTACAAATTTCTACAAGCTAAGCTATCTTACAGGAAGATTAACATCATTATGACGAAGAAGGATTCTATAAATTAAGATAACAAAGCGTATTCCAACTGTACAAGTACTTTTCACCATCAACATACTGATACCGTTTCTGATCTATATATAGACACCGACATGTGTGCACCTTTCTTTACGCCATGTCAGAATTCGACAGCGTTCAATTTCTCTTCCAATGAAATTCTTTTATCCCTTGCCTGTTTTGCTGGTGATGAATAACCACCAGCGGCGTTACTGTATTCGAAATCACCTTCCACATATATGGCTACAAAATCTGCTCCATAGGTTCCAGTGACTCATCTACTTCGTATGAAACCCGTTCACCATATTATTGCAGATATATTCAAGTAGAATTTGCACGATCGAGCTTTCTGTTCTTCAACTGCCGCCCTTCCACCCGCACTCATTTGTACAACAGCAGCTTCTAGTTGGTCTCTAATACACACTAACAGTCCTAACAGATGACAGAGATTCATTGGCTACATGTTCATGTTATATTTGGTCGTTTCCAATATACAGCATGAATTGTGGTATGGGTTTTATGAACTTTTGGAACCGATAACAATTAATAATTTTATTAACAGACTTGAAAATGGTAAACCCTTTTTGGCCGTAAGTTTATGGTTGTTGCTTTATGTTTTCGCTATGTGTAAAAATGGTTCTTTTAATTAAGGTCTTTCTGATGTGATGTCTTTTGGTGGACATGCATAACATTTGTTCAAAGGATGTATTCTTTCTGCTAGCTAATGATTTACGTGTCCGGCAATATGTTAGTCCTTTAATGATTATATGGTGAAACCGGTCTCAAGACATTCCTAGAACAACTAAACCAATTCCGTGTTGTCTAGTTCACTTGATCTATTTCCGACTGAAGAGTTACATTCCTTGACGTGGACATCATTTTAGAAAACAACACTCTGACCACTACCGTTTACATAAAACCCACCAACCATATGCAGTATTTACACTACTCAAGTTCCCATCCTTACCACACCAAGAAAGCGATTCCTTTCTCCCTTGCCCTCAGAGGACAACGCCTGAAATCCACCACCTCTGCTCCTGAAACTTACAGCCAACGCCTCCAGGAGGCTCTAGTCAACCGAGGCTGCTACCCTTCTAACCTTGTAACCAAACAGGTCCACCGTACATCCTCACACACTCAAAAATCCAACCTACCGGCTCTAATCACCCATTTTCATCCTAAACTAACCAAGGTCAAACAAATCATACACTCTAATTTCCACATCCTCTAATCTGACCCAGACACAAGATCAATATTCCCCACCAAACCTAATTAGTTTTTCAACATCCACCTAATCTTAGAAACACCTTGGTCCGTACGAATCCCTCCTTGCCACCACCCCAAACCGGCGCACAGACATGCCAGACCCCCAGATGTGAGGTCTGCTCCACTTTCATCACTTCTCCCACAATCACTATCAATACTGCTAATGGTCGGTACACCCTCAATCCCAAGGGTACATGCCACACCCCTAATGTTATATACATCCTAACCTGCAAGTTCTGTGATGCCTTTTATGTGGGGGAAACAAGTTGTGCTCTTAATATTTGAATTAATAACCATCGTCACTTCTGTACTATCAACAAACCGGATGCCCCATTTTCCTTGCACACCGAGTCACACAAATACCAATTTTGATCTATCTTTCCTGGTTGCCATAATCCACATTTTACCCCCTACGGCCAGTACCTCAACACGTCATCTGTGGGAGAATGCCTTTATTCATGGTTTGAGCGCGAAAATAAAACCTGGCCTTAACCTTCAATAACCCTAGCTCCCCTTTTTCCTCTTCATTTTCAACAAATTTCCATCCACGAACCCACCCTGTACTTACACGCTATACAGTTATTATTTCAAGTTCCTGAAATCGACGCGCTACGGCAGTCAGTTATTCTCCAGTTTTGATGCTTTGTCCGCTACGTGTCGCCACTGTCTCTCCAAACTTGTACTTTGTGAACACGTGAACTTCGCTCTCTTCCTCTATACTTGAAAACGTGTAATACACGAAATATAGTGATTTTTTATATGTAAATATGTGTGATCTAATACGAAATTATAAGCTGTAAGTATTATCTTTTTTTTTTTTTTTTTTGCTTTCGTCTTAAATTTACCTTAAATTGCCCTCTCGGTTTTCCTTTGTACTAGTTATATATACACAGTGGCGACACGTGGCGGACAAAGCATCAAAACTGGAGAACAACTGACTGCCGTAGCGCGTAGATTTCCGGAACTTGAAATAATAATAACTGTATAGGGTGTAAGTACAGGGTGGGATGGTGGATGGACATGTGTTAAAAATGAAGAGGAAAAGGGAAGCTTAGAGTTATTCTATCTTGCGCCTATCAAGTTCTCCCTTTTGAGTGTTTTTCTTGCGTTTCTCCAATGTATGTTCTCCCACATTCACATAGTATAATGTATATGGAGCTCTTGCTGTTGCACCATTCATTCTTCAGTCTTGTTGTGGTATGTTGCTGAGTGCTCTTCCGCTGCGGAAAGTGGTTCACCCTTGGAACATGACACATATTCTACTTATCCTATCTGACAGCCCATGCACAGGCTTGACTTGTCATTATCTCTATATGCTTTGGATTCGGTTTAGATCTGTTTGATCACTTTTATATATAACATGTTGTGAGCTTCTGTTTTGTGACATGGTTGTGATCTGTTCTAGCTCCTTTCTGAAGATAAATCTAACCAATATACACGAAAACATACCTAGAATACAACTGAAATCATCCTATCAGTACAACGAAAGGAATAGTACGATTCTTCTTGGTAATGAAAGAAAACTTGTGCTGCTCAGACAGCTACCTCTTCACAAACGAGCTGCAACAGATCACACCCACCAACACTAAAAACGTTTAAAAATTGTTGAAATAGTGATCAAAATTCGAAATAAGCGACCAGAAATAGAAAAGAAAGTGACACAAAAAGGCACTTTTGAAAGAAAATAGTATAAAAATATGCCCAAAGGGTAAGTCAATACCTTTTAATATTCTAATACTCTCCATATTTCTACTATACAAGAAGACAGCAAACTGGTAAATGAACGTAACATGAATTACATTTCTATTAGAAGTTTCTGCCTTTTTCCTGTCAAGTAGCAAACTACTGTTTCTTTAAATAAAAAAAAACCCTACCACACCTTGGTGGGATATATCCAAGCTGAAATTAGTGGTTTTGATCAATACTTTGCAAGATTCTAAGGAAGTTATTGATGATAAACATTGCTTCCAGATTCACTGTGGAACGAGGTACCAATATTTAAGAAACATCATTAAGTCGTCGTTAAGTTAAAGTTTTCTGAATCATGAAAAAGCAAAATAAATTAAGGAATTTTACGTAAGATATTAGAATCAAGTTTCCATTGTTTTTTTTTTTTATTTATTTTAAAATAATGTACTTCTTTTTGTAGTCTTCATTTCAGAAAACTTACGAACTACAAAAAGAAGGAAGGACATTATTTATTTTGAATTTGAGTCCTCCGTGCGCAAAATAACACAATTTAAATTATTTATTTTAGTTTGATAAGATTTAACGTAATAACAATCTTTAAATTACGTATCATTTAGTAATGTGAGTTACCACGAACATGTCCGATAGCAAACAACAATAGGAATAAGGTGGAAACTGATACCAGAAGCAGCATGAAGAGGTATAAACCAGACAAATGAAATATTGTTAACACCAGTTCGGTACCCCTAGAACGGCCAAACCTGTACTGAGTAGTTTAGACATGTCTACTTGAGTTAAATTATATCATCAATAATATTTCTTCCCTTTTCTACTATTTCTAGCAACTAAAAATTCATTTCTACTTAACATCATCACATACCCACTTTAAAAGAAGTAACTTTTAGTGACTGTTTTCAAAATAATGACTTTTAGTAACCTTGCTAAAAAATAGTAACAAATAGTTGAAATTGTGACCTGTTGTAAGCACTGCATCATGTCAGAAAAAATGCCATCAGCATATCATAAAAGAAGCCATCAAACAGATTGAATCGAAATCCAGAAAAGAGATGAAGACAAACATATCGTATTTACCCGACCTTCAGAAAAGCTAAGCAGAATAGGTGTCAAGCTCTAAGTGCGAACCACGTTCAGCAGCACAAGAACTAAGTAACTAACTCTATGACTTACGGAACTCTATGACTTACATGGATTGAAACAAATAATGTTAAGGTCTAATTTTCGATCTGCTCTTTTGTCCCTGAAATGCGATCATTTATTTATTCTGTGTACTGAGAGCACTGTTCAACTGCGACCTGCCACCAGTACGTATGTGGACTTCGTGATATTATGTTGATCTGACATCTTATCAGAACTTGCAGATTTACAAAGAGGAAATATCATAAAAGTTGGTGCGTTCTTGACGAAAATCGCAAGGTTATTAGGGGTGCTGACAGCTTTTGAGTTCAGGGAGCATTCGGTGCTAATGGAAAAACATTATGTACGGACCACATCTTTGGCAGAAAAACAAAACTAACTCAGACACTGACGGAATTAAAGAGAATTATTAACTTTTAGTAAGATCACTGCTATGAAAGTGACTGCTGAGTTCAAACTGCATCTACAGAACCCGGTTTCTACTAAAGCAAGTGGGATGGAATGCACAAAGTATTTCGAGTAAAGCTTCTATTGCTCAACATCGTACGACTCACATGAACGTAGAAAGATAATAACGGTGGTACCAGAAGCCTAGATTGTCGATTAATGGAAGCATGTATGGGGTGGATAAACCAACTTTCACACTATTCCCTATCGCAAGAAGTGTTAACGTGTGAAAAACATCGACAAAAGAGTACAATTCCGATTGTATGCTTCCAGCAGGTCCCACTGTCAGTTTGAAAAACAGACTGACTGGCGGGGATTGTAAGAACATCTATGGTGACCATGTACACTCCATCGCGCATGCATTGGTTCCTGCAGGAGACCGTATCTTCCAAGATGATAACACCCCTATTGACAGAGCTGGGAATGTCCAATTAAGGTATAAAAACGAAATTACACCACTTCCCTGGTCTCCTTATTCACCAGACTTAAAACATTATAGAACAACTCTGATCTGTGTTGAAACACCGCGTAATGTACCTCCATCTATCCTCCTCTCTCAAGATATTGCAGCAGTTGCTGTTTGAAGAACGGTATAACATCCAATTACCACCAACGACGAGTTGTATACGTTTATTCTCAAAAGGATTCAGGCTGTTTGGAATACCTAAGATGGCGCTACATTATAACAAGAAAGAGTTCATATTATTTTTACCCAAGCTGTGTAGCATTCAACGAGTTCTTTCCTCTCGTCGTCAGGAATTAATAAATAAGAAGCCAAGGCAGAATGATACGACTGAAGAGTATGTGAATATAAATTTCATGCTCTTTAAAAGCTGTTCGAATGACAACTAGTTATGGAAGTCTGTCATCTGAACTACGTATCAAAGACCATGAATTTTATATTAAGGTATATAATCTTCTGTCGTAGCTATCAGTCAATGTTTTAACCCTATCTCTCTCTATCACTTCCTGACGACGAGAGTAAAGTATTCTTGAACCAAAGATATAATGAATTTCTAATAGGTTGGAATGACGAATGTAAGTAACATAAATTGTACACTAAAGGGGTTGCCACTGGTTTTCAAATTCCAAATTCCCTGACATGATACATCCGATTTCCCTGATTTCATTTTCAAGTATCGTCACTACTGACACTAACAAATCTGAGTACTCCCTTACACTAAAAATAGTGAAATGAAATTACAGGTAGCTGTTAATAGTGAAACACACGAAGTGTCGGAAAATAATTTAATTACTCTTTAAAATAAAAAATCCCTACCAGCTGGCCGGATGAGAAATGAAAACTCATACCAGAAAAAAACAACAAAAAAAACTAAAGACAGTTTCATAAAACAGAGAAGCTGAACTGTCAAGTTGTTTCCATAGCTTCTAATTCAAATTGTTTTATTGCCGGAACATTAATATAATTATATAAAATGTATGGCATCGTCATTTTAGAGTATAGTTACATTCAGATTTTGGAGCTATTTTCAAGAAATTCGTCTACACTATAAACAGCCATGGCTGTTAACTTATGCTTCATAACATTTTTAAATTTTGTTGTTTCTAGGTCTTTGATTTTCTTTGGAAGATTATTATATACTTTTTTACTCAACTCAACAAAACTATTTGTAGTTGTACTTAAATTACATTGACCAATTCTTACATCTGTTCTATGCCTTGTTAAGTGGCTGTGAACAATTCATTACTTTCTAATTCACTGAGGTTATTCTTCAAGTACATTAAACATTCTAATATATATATATATAGAACAGATACTGTTCACTGTTATAAAACCAAGTTTTTGAAATAAAGGTTACATGATGTTTTGTTATCCACGTTACAAATTACTCTAATGGCCTTTTTTTTTTCTTTTTTCATTTTTGAAGAATAAAATTCTTTTTAACAATGGGATCATTCCCCTAGACTATTATGTCATAAGCTAAGTGGCTGTATATATAGGTGAAATTAACAGTTTTAAGTACCTGTTCAGTGACGCACAGTTTTAGTTTCCTAAGCATGAAAATACCTTTGCTCAATTCCTTACATAAATGATCAATGTGATAGTTCCATTTAAGGTTAGATTGTATATATACTTTTAAGAACTTCACTGAGTTGATGGAATCAGTTTTTTACTTGGTTAAAGAAAACCCTAGGTTGTCTGTTTTATCTCTGTTAACACATAAAAGATTTGCTGAGAACCAATTCTCTACAGCTGAGTTTGCAATAGTCAGGTTGTTTAAAGCAGAAAAAAATATTATTTCCGGTTACCTTTACAGCTAGATCATCGGCATACATGTAAGAATGAGTAGCGTTGCTGTCTAGATTTTCGCTAAATCATTTATATATAATATGAAAAAAACAGGCCCAAGTATGGAACCTTGAGGTACTCCCGAACTTAATTTTAGATACTGAGAACTCACCATTGACTGAAAAAAATCTAAACTTTGATCAATGAATCCATAATACTTCAGTTTCTCTAATAAGATTTGATGGGAAATTGTAAGATAAGATAAAATGAATTTTATGGACGGTAACAGCACTATGGCTTACGCCCGTCCCGATACGGGGGAAGCCCCTTATCTTCGTCATGTCAAAATTTAGCTGTTAATTAAAATAATAAAAAATGAATGAATTAATGAATGTTAATTAAAATAAAAGATGAAGATGTAAAAGGTATTCACAATCAGCCTACTGGTGTAAATGGCCAGTATAACAAGGAAGCCTGTAAATGGGCCTTCACAAGATAAAACAAAAATACACTATAAAAGTTAACAGCTAAGGAGCATGATCATATAAAATAAACTGAAATCATAAAACCCTCTGCAAAAACAAGTAAAAATATTACCGTTTAAGTTTAGGTTTATACCTAGGTTTCCCTTTCCTTCCAACGAGATTAAAATCCATATCCATCAGGTGGTCCTCAATCATGTCTGAAGCCAAAGATGAACTTGGTTCATCAATAGTATGTGCAAACTCTTCCTGAGCTAATTGAGCAGCCAAAACGTTCGTCAAAGTCTTAATGCTTGTAGCGAGAGGCGAAGTTCGGGCTAATTTGGAGACTTTATAGGGACTAAAATTTGTCTTAACACGTGAAGTTCTAGTGCTCTGCACAGGTGTTTTTTGTCCCTGACTCTGTGTCGGCATATTGCGAGAAGTCTCTGATCCTTTGGGAGGCTTCGGAGGATCTACATGCACATCAGACTCTGTTTGTGTTGATACATTAACTGTCTGGGTACCAACCGAGACAGTTTTAACTGGTATCCTGGCTACAACATGTGAAAACGCACC
>JAGDQP010004355.1:50457-85819 GCA_022664845.1 Lepisma saccharinum
AAAATTATGTAATTTTGGGACAATGGCATTTCAGAAATATTTTGATCGAAGTAGCACGTAACGGCAACAACTGAAAACATAAAATGAATACATGAATGAAGATGTACTTTCCACCTGAATATACAAATACTTACATTTACCTCCCTCTTCATCCTCATCTTCAACAAGTTCTAAATCACCTTCAAATTCCTCCAATTTTTCGTACCAAGCTCTGCTGTCAGTGTTTTCACATAGCTGCTTCACTGAAGAAAGAGTAAAAATTTATCACGTAGCACATCAAAGTATAGAAAAATGTTCTCACAGTTTATAAAGATAACGAATATTTGATGCATTTCAAACTTCAATTTTCTCATATAATAAATACCACAAGAATAGGTTTCCGGATAGATCCAAAAATAATTATAATCTACATAGTTTTGAAACTCACACACCTTTATCCATATAAAAATATCGAGAGATTAAATGTTGAATAAATGCAACAGTATATTAACTAAACTAGAAACGGGTTACAAATTCTGTGTAAGAAGGTATTAAAATCTGATCGTCAATTATAGTACCTATTCGAAGGAGATACGAAGTTTCTTACATCCTTACAGGTTGCTCTCTGCGGCGACGTTTCGAAGCCAGAATTGTATGTCTGCTCAAAAACCAAAAATTTCTACATAGGTAAGTAACAGAACAAAAAGGACCACTTTAAGCATTTATTTTCTTGTCTGTATTGTCAGTATACATTAAGTTGATTTTACACACTCTCTTTAGCTAAACCGGATCGAATAAAGACATGGTAATACGCAAGGATAGTCAATATTTCAATTCAAAATTTACTTAAATGTCTGCCCTTGGAAATGGTGACAATCCAATCCAATCTGCTGCGAAGCTCTTCACTAACTAGCTGTTAGCAGGTATTTGGGAAAAGGTAAATGAATATGTAAAATGTATGTATTTAATTGTGAACTAAGCTGTTTTACGTGTATATATATATATATAAAAAGAGCGATCACAGTGAGAGCTTCGGCTCTCCTCTCCCAACCCGTCTGGTCAGCGTGGGAGCAGTAGACCAACTCCTCCCTTCGGGGAAAGGCCTCATCCACTAGTGGATTGAATATGGCTGTGATTTATTTATTTATATATAAAGAAGTCGAAGTGAATCGAAAACAAATTTTCAGTGTCTTCTTGTGTCGTGGGTGACAGTATTAGCACATTTGAAATTTCCTACCTTTTTACACATTTTTTGGTACATACTGTAATGTTCCACGTGCTTCAGCACGCGTCGCTTTTCACAACATAAACAATATAGTAGCGTGTGTGTACTACATGTGTATAACAAGTGACGCAAGGTAAATACAGTGGAAACAAAGCAGACGATAACTTCATTTTAACAAGAAATTAACAGACGGAGCCACCGACGACAGAGGAGGAGCATAAAGACATCAGCAGAAAGGTGCCTATAAAAGACCAACGAACCTTTACAAATTATCACTTCACTTCTCTCCTCTTTCCTCGCACTCAGTCGGACTGAGTATATTGTATATGTAAACATGTGACACATAAATTTGGGTGACTAAATTTAGCGAGATTCTTTAAATTTTATGTTTTAAAATTACTCATTGATATTTAGATGCAACAGAATTACATTTATTTTTTTTACATTAAATCTTATTTATATGTAACAGGTAATGTTACATCTATTTCTTCCGGATTTACAGGTCACACGGCTAAATGAAAATAACAATTTTTTACAGTACCAGTGAGAAATGTCAGATCAATCGCCTTCTTGACCTCACCGGTTCTGATTTTGATTAAAGATGGTATGAAGGACACGTATGACAAAGTAAGTAATTCTGCCAATTTTCAGCCAAGATACAGAGGTAACAAAAATAAAATTTTTCGAAGAGATAAAAAAACACACTCACATACATAAAAATGGCTGTAACTCTTCCCCTAATTGTAGTATAGTGGAAATTCAAATACCGTTGGAAAGCTAAGAAATAAAGCTTTCTATTGATACACTACATGACCCTCTGACGACAGATTACAGTTTCAAGGTCATTCACAGTGACCTTTTGACCTTTAATATCTCAAAACATACCATCTCAGAAAATTATATAAAAAATATATATTGGTGGTATTCAGCGCGGTGAGGGCTCAATGAAATTGTGCTTTGATTCCGGCTCACAGTGAGCCGACGCCATCTTTGTGAGCAAAGAGTTTCGCGCTCACTTGTGAGCCGCACCTCTCGGAAGTGCGACTTCAATATGGTTTGCGGCAGAGAGGACTATAGTGTAACTTACGAATTTCATAGTAATCATTATAAAATAACTACAAGTGGCTATGCTACAATACTGCAAATACCGTTTAATCCGTCGTCGATACAAAACGGTAACATATGCCTCACATCTTCCCGACGCGTCATGTTTACTACTCTTTGTGCTGTGCTATATTAGATCGTTCGTGGAACTTCAACAATACGCTTTATATTATTATACATGAAATATTTATATTTTATAACAAACCAGCTGATTAATAACTACTATTAATACTACAACTACTAATACTACTGCATATACTACTATTTTTATTTACAACAAACCACATTTAAATTTTAAAATTCTAAAGTATTTATTTATACCTCATTTTCTTTTAAAGTTTATATAAAATCTAAATAAATGGTTTATAATCTTTCTAATTAAAAAACAAAAATGATTGTTGTTTTAATTTAAAAATGGAAACAATGCATTTATGGCATTGTTATGAACAATGAAATTATTGTTTTTATTAATTAGTTCGCGACACAGTCACTTCAGGTTAAAAAAAAAGGATAACTTCCCACACGGGTCCAATGCCTGATCATGAGCGAAAAATCATTCCAATCGGTCAAGCCGTTTGGGCGAGATGACGACGAACACATCCTAACATTAAATTTTATATGCATAGATTCTGATGATCAGTGAATCATTGAGCATGGAGCTATATATTATACGGACATGAATCTGGAAAACAGTATTACTGTGCCTTACCTGCAGGATATTAATTCTGCACTGCCTTGCCAGCCTATTTGGTACATTCTACCCAGAAGAATGATGTGGCAATATATATATATATTATAATTTTCTGAGATGGAATGTTTTGAGATATTCATTGGTCACAGTGAATAACCTTGAAACTGTAATCTGTCGTCAGAAGGTCACGTAGGGTATCAATAGAAAGCTCCTCTGTATCTTGGACAATTTTCAAAATATCTGAAAATTAGCAGAATTACTTACTTTGTCGTATGTATCCTTCATACCAACTTTCAAGAAAACCAGAACTGGTAAGATTTTTTTTTATTGATTGTTCTGACATTGAATGTCTCCAACTCAAAAAACTGATCACATATGAGCTTAAAGGCTAAAGGACTAAACCACAGATGTAGCACTGAAAAGATTTCTAATACATTTCTTGCTTTTACCAAGCTCTGGACTTGTTTAATGTTATCTTAAGTCTGAAATAATTACACTAATGTATCGTCGATTTGTTCTAATATTACAAAAAATCAAGTACTGGAAATGAATCATGTCCCACGATCAAGCAATCTACTCTAAAGTTCGCATTTCTGCAGAATGATTTGATTTTATCTTGCACTTCGAAAATGGTTACATCGCAATCCTGAAGTGAGAGATTTAGGCTGTTCATTACGCTAAAAATACGGTTGAGCTTTGCCACTTGCAACAGACACTTGAAATCGTAGAAAAGAGATTCACTTACTTAATCAATAACATGAAAGAAGATCTGGATTTCATCCCTCAACTCGAAAACTCGTAAAAGCACTTTCGCCCTTGACAACCATTGCACATTCACGTGGAAAAAGACATTTTTGTCCATATTTCCTATTTCTTTGCAGAATACACTAAAGAGGCGAGAGAGTTCAGTGATCCAGATTTCTCAGTTCTTCAAAATGAAAGTACTGATATAGCCCCCAATAAAACATCCTGTTTAAGTGAAATACGTTTCAGACATTCAAAATTATTCATCACAATTCTTACATGAACATTTCATTTGAAAATGAAAAATATGTTCTCAAATACTGTTGTTTTCGGGATTGCTGCCGAAAAAATTGGATTAATAATAAACGCCAGCACAACTTCATGAACAGCACTGTTGTTTTCTATTGGTATATTTGTCAAGTGAACGTAGAAACGAAGAACTGAAGTTATTAAAAAAACTTCAATGTCTTTAAACAACGAAATTATTATTTCATCAACTATCATAAGAACCTTAGCGAGTTTTGCAATCTATAGAGCAAAATTTCTTTAAATCTCACATTGTTATTAGAGTAAACAAAAGAAGGAAACTTGAAACGTCACATTACCTGCCATTAGAGTCTGTATTTTTTTGGGACCGAGGTGTCAAAATTTGCTGCTAGCAATATTATTCTTACTTACTTACTCTATGGCTTACGGAACTCGCAAGTTTATCGCCGTAGTAACAAACGTTCGTCATCAGGATCTATCCTGAGCAAGATCAAGCCAGTTTTCATCACAAACACCTACTTCTCGAACATCCCTTCTAAGACTGTCCTCCCAACGTCGTATCGGTCATCCCTACGGTCTCTTTCCCTCCGGTTTTTCAACCAAGACGGAATTTAATCTTCGTTTTCCCGCCATCCGAGCTACATAGCCTGCACATCTTAGTCATCGTGATTTCATTATTCTTACAACATCGGGGGAGTCGTACAGTCCGTGAAGCTTTTCATTATGCAGTCTCCTTCATTCTCCAGTCATCCCGTCCCGCATTCAAACACACGTAATTTATGTTCATCTGCTAGGGTCGTACTCCAACTTTCTCAACCGTAAAGTATTACCGGCAGAATAACCGTTCCGTATATTTTCAATTAATCAATATTAATTAAGGCTAAAACTTCTTGACTTTTACATGATAGCCGCTTATCTAAGTTTCATTACAGCGTGTTACAAATACACATTTCTCACAGGAAATTTCACGGACCACAGTGTAACAGCCTAGTTGCTGTTCCATTTTTATATTTATTTTCTCCCCTTTTATTTTCTTAGTCTTCGTTTTGTTTTCTTTCAGTGTGTTCTCCTTAGCTCATTCTCTTTGGTTGGTTTTAGACTCTTTGAGCGTGTTCCGCTTGGATTTTTATCGTTATCCATCCAGGTTTTCGTTACTCACGCAGCAATGACTTGGATCTAACGCTTGTTTTTGATTGGCCCTAGTCAATGCTTCGTGACTTGTTTTTTTGCTGATTGGTGTGAATCAGCCTTCTTCTCCGTTTTGCTGGGAGAACTGCTCTCCCACGCCATGTTAGTTCAGTTCCAATTTTTAAAACGAGACGAGTGGATGCATGGGCTTTCCGTCACCTGTACTTCCTAAGCCCTGTCTACGAGAGGTAGATATAAACACCAAATTTTGTAAATATTTTGATGATATTTCGATTGATTTCGTCCGTTCCGGAAAATTACCTTAAATCGCATTAAGAAGAATTAAATCGATATAAGTGCTAACAGGACTTTTCAGCGACATCATTTCGGAATTTCCAACTCATTAAAATTTTATATTATTTTTGTTTTGAGATTATTTATCAGTATGTACAATATGTTCTAAATTTCAGTATGGGGCCGCTATTAACCGAATTCTTACATTATAAATATCGGTTCGTTGGATTTTAATAATCATATGCCAATGTCTCGTCTCCAGTTTTCCAAATCTATTCGAAATTCCCGGTTAGCCATGTTTGACAGCTACCGCATATTTTCCTTACTTGATCAAATTAGCAACATGTCTGCTTGACTATCTTTACATACCGTTTCGATGTTAATAGTAAATTTTAATTTATTCGACATGGTTCGATAATTTTGGTTTCAACTCCAGCCACTATTCTCTGATGAAAAAGTCATATTTTATAACAATATTTTGTATTTTCAAAATTTATTCAGAACGTCTTTTGTATAACGTAGTAATCATCTGTAATGACGTCACAAAATTATTAACGTAAAGTGATTCTTTCATTACCATGTATTTTGGACTAGAACTTCTTTCGTGTAAGTAATACTGTGCTAAAACTTTTAGAAATTATACAACAATATTTCGGAAATAATTTGTGAAAATGTCAACGAAATTTAGTAATTATTACAGAAATTATGGACATTTATGTGTGACTACGTAACTTTCAGTTCTGCTTAATTCAATGTATACCAGCGATTCAAATTTGTTTGTTTTTACAACTCAACTGTAATTCTGTTCCGATCCTTATGATATTATCATAACCGAAAGCGTGAAATATGTACATTCAGAGTAATAAATTGAAATTCTGAAATTTTTATATTTCTTCGAAAACAATCTTGAGTTTATGTTCAGTGAACGTAGTGTAGAAACCTCTCAGTGAACCAGGTACGATATAAGGCATTAGTTGATAATCCTCGTACAGTGTTTAGTAATATTTATAATGTGCAGTGAGTTATTTAATGTTTAACTTGATATCTATTGGAAATTAGCTACAAATCGTTACGTGAAGTTGACAGCAATTGATACTACATTATTTCTGTGTTTCGGTAAACCTATCGTTTTAAGTGATGTTATTTTAATTAGATTAGATCGGTTCATAAATCCGTGGACCAGTGGTAGGATTCTTTCGCCAGCTGAGAAGTGATAACTTGGGAAAGGAACTATATATTGAATTTCTGGTTATTTCTGCATTGACATATGAGGTGACTCCAGCATGTGATTTGTGAGAATAAATATTATTTGCGTTTTGCGTTATGACACTACGTTTGGATTGAGTTGCTACCGTCATTCGTTGTGTTCGTTCGTCTTTATTTCAGGAATTGCGATTCCAGACTACAGGTGTGGGCCCTACTAAGGTAAAGGTAAGACATGGTCTTTTGCCACCCTGTAGACTTCGAAGTGAGTAAAGACACAGTATGAGTCACATATGAGTCGTTTTGCGTATCATCGTTTGAGATTATTTCCCAAGTAAAGATTTGCGTTTTTCTTTCTTAATCTGTCGCTAATCTGAACCAGCTGGTACTTCGGAGCATGAACTGACGATATAATTAAAAGATTGGAGGTGTCGCCTTACCGGTATTTCCTCCCTCGATCTAAATTATTTTTTTTTTACAGCGATCACAAGGATCTGGAATCCTCTTTCCCAGATATTCTTAAATCTGGAAGGCATTTCTGCGCCGCTCGTCTGGGGTGTAGAAAATGTTTGGAGCTAGAGGTTAGGTTAGATGCGTTGCGTGGGTACTCTAGGCTCCTGGCGACCCTATTTGTCTGTGTGATCCACTTTTGGGATCATTAGGTTGGGGACGTTTCAGTTTTTGTGCGACTCCAGCCAGGATCGCCAAAAAAGTCTGTGCGTTTTCAACTGTTTGAGAATTAGTGGATTACACTATTCCCAAGGGTAGATAATTATATAAGTTTCGAATTGTAAACAGGTAATTTAACTGGAATTCACTGTATTAAAATATAAATTAAAACTAATGATGAATTTTTATTTATGCCTTTAGGCATCTGAGGTTCAGGCCTCAGATTTTAATTAAAGACTAAACTTTAATCGTTATATATGACGTTTACAATGAGTACAGTAGCGATAATAGACGTAATGACAAAATTTTTTCTCATTTTGGAACGCGCATAACTCACGTTGCTGTTATGAGCCTGGTTTGAGCTATAGGGGAGGGCCCACTTTAATTAGGTATAGTATTCGTAATGAAAGACAAAATGAAAAAACTTTCGAAAAGCAATTTAAATTAATCCTCTATCCGAAGAAGTAATGGATAGTCGAGAAATTCCTGGATTAGGGATTCAATTACTAAAAGTATATTGGCAACATGATATTATAACTGCGCTTTTAGAATTTTACTTGCAGAAACAAATGTTTCAACATGAATTAAATAATTCGTACGCCTACAACTGCTACAAGTATTGGCTTCGTAACAGTTATGTCGAAATTACATACTGACTCAATAATTACCACACACACACCTTCACGAACCACACTATTTGTCGCACCCTTTTTTAACCGTCCTTTTCCATTGGAGACGGATGAGTTTGCAAAATCATCCAGCGTTATATCTGTAATGAAAATAAATGCTTAATGAGTACTTAAAGAGTTGTAAAGTTACAAACTAGCATTGTTCTAAACTTAATTACAGTTATAATTTGAATAAACGTCTAAATTACAATTCCAGTTTTTCCTACAAAAAATACTGAAACAGTAAACAACAAATATGTACAATTGTTTGAGATCAAATAATATAAAACCGAAACTACACTTCTTTCTCACATGCTTCTTTGTTCTTTTTTAAGTCACACAGTTATTATACGTTTGGATCCATATTAGTGATTCTGATATGTAAATGTGGGAAAGGAAAAGGAAGGTAGAACTTTACTGCAGTATGTAACACAGAAGTCAAGAAGAAGTTTATGTTAATAAACCAGATGCGAACATTGCACGATTACTATTTCCAATCTAATAAATTACTAGTCTGTCGTGTTGTGTGTCGTTTATACGTTAAAATAAAATACCTAAGAAAGGATTCTTGCGTTTACGAAACCCTGCGTTTTGGGGTTTTGAAGTAGCGGTTAACGTTCATAGTTTAAGGTATGATATGTTTTATATCTTTTATATTGCATGTACTGAAATATTGGTCATGAATAGCATGCCTAATACTGGAAAACGAAGCATTTCATAGTTACTGTTTGCATTTGTGTTAATGTATTTATAGGTTTTAGTTGAGAAGACGACTTTATATATGTATTTGTAACCACTGTATGGTGATTCCTTGAAAAAAAACCGTATGCTTTGTTGAATGAAGGAAATCTGATGTCTTTGTACGTAGTTGGCTAGATACATGGATTTTACAAGCAGGGTACAAAGCTTACGTTTGGAAGTATGCTAATTTTCTGCATGAATATTATTTGTTGCGAAGTACTGTAACTAACCTAACCTGTGGCTTTTCTTACTAACTGATTATAGATATATTGCCTGTGAAAGGAATATATATTAAATGCTATTTCAGTGTTCTGAGCTGATTCATGGTCTCCATGTGTTTGTATATAATTCTGACTAACATAAATTAATCTAACTCAACCTAACCTAATACGCATGAAGTTAACTATTGTTAGATATAACTACGTATAAATAATAAACAAAACTTTAAAAGATACAGCAGTACGATTGGAGAGGATACCATAACTAAAATCTCCGCCTGTAGTGGAGTGCTTGGACCTCATAACCAGCAATGTGGAGCTGGGAAAGTAGAGCATTCTATATACACAGAGAATTGGCCGTACCGTGGTGGCGTAATGAACAGCATATCCAACCGGCAACTGGATGATCTGGGTTAGAGTTCCGGTCACGGCGGCTACCATTTTATTCAGTGCTATTTTTAATACTTTCATTCTCCTTATTTAGGTTACAGATATGCCAAATATCGAAATCTATATACTTTTCGCTTGAAGTTTAAAATCGAATTCCTTACATTATTATAACTACACACATGAAATTATACACCAATAGTATAAAATGTCTTGGAAAGTACCAGCAAGTGTTCCCGCCATTAAACACAATCTTTTCACGTTTTTGAATATTGATGAAGCACTTTCAATACTGAAAATGTATTTCCATTTTTTGTGTATCCCCTTCAATGTACCAGGGTGAGTCATATGTTCGTAGCGTTGGGTGGCCCCGCCCACTCGATGCCGGAAAACCATGTGCAACGTATAGAACAGGTGAAGGTGGTGGTGGCAGAAAGCGTGTCACGTGTCTGTCTGATCACAGCGCTAACGGTGTGTGGTAGGAACTACCCGTTGAATACACAGTTGGCAGGACAATGGCTGAGGAGAAACTTGTGTGTCGTGTGCTTCTGCGTCATTACTGGAAAAAGGGGTTGAATGCAGCAGCAGCAGCCAAGGAAATCTGTGCCGTAGAAGGTGAAGGTACTGTCCACCCGTCCACAGCTAGAAAGTGGTTTCAACGTTTCGGTCTGGTGACACCAGTCTTGATGACAAGCCCAAGAGTAGACGCCCTGTGACGAGGGATATCGATGCCCTCCTGAACGCTGTTGAAGGAAACCCAGGAACCAGTACCCGTCAGCTGGCAGATGAGGTCCAGACATCACAAACCAGTGTAGTTCGTCATCTGAATCAACTTGGGTTTCCCTCCAGGCAACCGAGAATGGTTCCCCATGATTTGACTCCCGCTCAAGCTCAATAACGTGTGACCCTGTGTGAAGAACTGCTTCGAAACCCAACTGACGACAGGTTTTGGCGGCGGATCACCACGAATGAAGAAAAGTGGATCTTTCTTCGTTATCCTGACACCGGGAAACAATGGCTTGGACCAGGTACCGAGGCGCAGCCAGTGGTTCAAAGAGGGCGGTTTGAAGAGAAGACAATGCTGTGTGTGTGGTGGAAATTCGAAGGTCCCGTGCACTGGGAGTTCGTTCCGTAGATGGGACATTGTATGCTGAACAGCTACAACGGGTATACGACATTGTGCGCCGTCGCTATCCAGCACTGGTGAACCGAAAGCGACTGCTCCTCCAATTTGACAACGCCCCATGCCACAGGTCAAGAAGAGTCCGCCAGCACATTGCGGACATGGATGGCGTGGACATTTTACCACACACCACCTACAGTCCCGACCTTGCGCCATCTGATTTTCATCTGTTTCGTTCCATGGCACATTTCCTGCGGGGCAGACAATTCCATTCCGTGGATGATGTGACAACTGGCATTACTGAGTTCTTTGCTTCAAAGTCTGCAGCCTGGTACCGTCAGGGGCTTGTGTCACTGGTGGAACGTTGGAGAAGGACCATACAGTGTGATGGGATGTACTTCGCCGCATAGGCTTCTGTGGTACAGGGGGAGGCGGGTGCTGCACATTATCCATGAAAACGCTACGAACATGTGACTCACCCTGGTATGTATTAAAGCACCTAATAATATGATTTTCTCATTTCTTTAAGAAGTGAGTAAACAGAAAGTGAATGAGTGAACACAGAAACTGAACAAATAGAACAGCAAGGGTTCAGACGGAAAAGTACTATGAAGTAGTAAAAACGACAACCTAGAACCTCGAAAGAGTTTTGTTGAACAGGGTAACAGTGGAGCAAATGAAGTATGTTTTCACTGCTCCTAAGGAATTTAGAATCATACGTATCATGAAAAGACCACCTTCTACATCTACGAACGTCAGTCATTAAAATCCCATTTTTACACCCTGATGGTCATAGCTTTAATATTGAGAAATCGTGAATATCACTATATTGATGCTTGTACATCCCTCCACTCTCCTATACTTTCTATACTAACTTGCGTGCTTCAATGGAAAATGGGAAAGGTGACTGCGGCGAGATCTCCTGCAAGCAGACTATGGTGCTTGAGGTATCATGCTGAGCACTGTTACAAATGGTGTTACGTGAAAGTTCCAGTTTAAAGTTTTAAACTGTACTTACGTGTTTTAACCTCGGTGTCTTCAATATAGAACTAACTAAACATGGTGTAAGCTAAAGAATTAATTAATCATTCGTTTTCAATTGATTCTCAGAATTAAAGAACGTAAAACAAAAAATTTACAGTGAGAAAAAGAGAAGGAAAATAATACCATTGCGGTCAACTCATGGTCCCTCCATTTCTAATATATACCAAGTCCTAACTGATGCTTCCCGTCACTTGCTCAACCTAAGATACAAACACCTTTCCAAACTTTCTCGACTTTGTCTTTTTGTCCTCTCCAGAGCTGCCAACAGTTTCTGGATGTGAAAAAGGTGATAAAAGTGACTTACTTTATTTAAAACGTGAAAGAACATTATTGATTTAAAGAAAAATATATCTACTACCAAAAAGGCCGGTTAAGATTATAATCAACTGTTTTCAAATAAGAAGCAGACATTTCTTTAACCTTTTTGTCAAAAGCGACATGCTTCATACTTATATTACCAAATTTTAATTTACTGCACGGATATTGATAGTAAATGCATGACTTTAACGCATCTTACTAATTGAAATAATGACATTTTTGAGTAAAAAAGCTGCAAAATACAGTTAATACTGATCCTGGATGGGTTTGGCCACTATTTACTTATAATTACATAACTTCTGTACAGTTTACAAACTTTCTACCATTATTAATAAACATTTTATATTATAACGTAAGTCATGTATTGAAAGTAAGGTAAGATAAAAATAATAAACATGTAATTGCATAAAAAATTACATTTGAGTAATTCACAATTCTTTGATTTTTTGTTAAAAAATTGTTATTAAAGCACTTTTTCTTTTATCAACTCTAGACTGGAGAGCATCTGCATCTTGTTTCTGATTCTGAAGTTCTTTCTGGACCTGAAGATCATTTGTCAACATGGCCTGGGCAAGTCTTGCTTCTTGAAAGCCTTTCTTCTGTACAACCTTAACGCTTTCGTTAGCTTATTAGCCGCAATAAGTTTTTCATGTTCCTACTGTCTTTTTTGTTTTAGTATTTCTTCACATAATAAAATCTCCTTCTTCTCCACAGTAAGTTTTTCTTGACGTTCTTCTTCCTGAGCTGCTCTTCTTTCCTCTTCATATTTTTGTTTTTCCTTTTCTTCCTTCTTTCGTCTTTCTTTTTCTAGGTAGGTCTAGTATTTCTTGTATGCGCACTGCACCAAAGAAAGCAGCTCTTTTGTCATAGGTACTTTTTCTGGTTTGTTGTCATACAATTTCATTCTATCTTTAACTGTTATAAATGCATTGACAGTTTTTTCTGAGAGTGATGCCCGGTCCTCTGCAAGATATCTTGTGGATGCAGAAAAAACCCTCTCAACCTCTGCATTCCCGTGAGACAGAGCTAGAGCTGCTTTAACCACTTTAACTGTCTGGGGGATATCTTGGTTCTCCTGGTTCCAATAACTGTCTATTCCAGTCTGTTTTGTACTTGAACTTTTGGTGGTTTCCAACTGGAGAAGCTTCCATTCATCCACTAGCTGATCACAATCAATATCCAGTGGTAATGCTTTTGCGATACTTACAATATCACTGACACTTTCCGCTGATGTTCTGTTACATGGATGAAGACACCGGACATGCTGCAGATTCCTTGACCCTGCCAGGTTGGCTTTAAGAAGAATGTATTTACAGGCCTCAGTAAAATACATCTTAACATGCGTCAAGAACTGAAGGCGGTCCTTTTCAGAAACCTGTTGGAGAGCTGCTGTAACATCATCACCACAAAACATGTCTTTTAGAGGCAGTAAATTGGATTCCTGTAAAATTTCTTCTGATAGTTCACAAGTCTTCAAAACTGATGGTTTACAAATTCTTCCTAGCAACAACTGAACAAGTCTCTCTATTTCACTGTGAAGCGAATGTATCAATGGCTCATTTTTCTGGCAAGTTCCGGTGAATTGGGTAAAAATGCGTGCAGTTGAGCAAACAAATGTCAGTTCAGCTTTCATTGTGGGTTTCCTCAAAAGCTGAACAATGTGTTTGTATCCACTGTTGGAAGCTACAACAGACTTCTTTGCTGGAATAAATTTTAAGAAGTATTTCTGGACACCACCCCACTGCTGGAGCATTCTCTCTGCAGGTGTTTCCAGGGTTAACCATCTAGATGGGCTATGCTTTATGAAATGAAGCCTAAGCAATCCCAATGAATGCTGTATGTCTGAGAAGTCTTCCATTCTTGACGGCAAATCACTGAAAAAGTTATATACAGACACAATCAAATCAGAAGCATCCTCTCCTAGATGACGCAGTACATTCACGAAAGCATTATGTAGCAGGTGAATATTTAGAAGCCTACATCAATAAGTTTTTTTTCCCCTAATGCGCTTGTAAGTTTACCAACAATATCCTCAGATGTTGCTTTATCAGTGAAAAATGTCTGTAAATGATGGCCCACAATTTTATTCTGAGCTGCTGACCAATACCGAACCACAGTTTCTAACTCTTTTGCACCAGCACTGTTTGTTGTTTAATCAAAGCACAGAGAATAATAGGCATTATCCATGTCATTCAGCCGCTGCATTTTAAAATAAGGTTCTAGGGCTTCAGTTAGAATATACTAGAATTTAGTTCTACTCAAATTGAAACTTTGTGGAACAGCTCCAGGAAACATAGCGTCAAAAAGATCCCGAATACCTTGACATGAAGCAGCTGAATAATTAGAACAAATGCTTTTTAATACCCACATTGTTTCTACAATACTGGCACTGTCCCTGACATTATATAATTTTACTGCTGGAAGAGAAGGTGATGAATTGCCACTGTTCACAGCAGGTGGTGAACTGCAAGATGCAGACGTAAGACGAAGCTGTTGTGGTGCCACTTTTGTACAAAATAACTGTTTATGTCTTGATGTCACAGCATGTTGTTTCAGAGCCTGAAAACCTTTCTTTTTCACATTTATGACAGTATCACACACGACACAAAGCACTTCATGATCACTGTGTGTTTTTGCCCACTCAGACGCCTTGGATCCTGCTCCATCCTCCTTGAAGAACCAGTCACTTCTCACAGAACATCTACCCATTGTCCTGGGGTTGATGCACCAATGATGTAGGTTGTTGTAGAAGAAGATACGACAACTGGGAAGTCTTAAGTCACACTCTCACAAGACCCTGGATTGTAAATATTTTCACTTGCAAAGATTACCAAATTCAAATTTGCACAAACACTTTTCCTACAAATCATTTTTTTTTTCTTTTACTCTCTCTCTCTTGCTCTGCTACCAAGCTATCCAGATCACCTCAGAATGCAAATTTCATCCCAAACAATTTAAACTGCAGGCCCTGTGTCTAATGGATCTGTGTAGTATGTAAAACAAAACTGTGATATGAATGAGAACCGAATGCAACTCTGAAGATTTCCAGTCCCCTCCCTTACATCTATGAGTTTGGAAGCTTAACGAAAGGCAAAGCTTAGGAAAAATGAAAGCAGTAGAAGAAACAGGGAACCAACAAAAAGATGAAGAAATGTTGGAACCAGCTACGAAACCCGGGATTGCCACATCCGAACTCAAAGATCATGAGTCTCCTGGGTTAACTGTACATTTATTGACAAAATCCACTGTAATATTAAAAATTCACAATTCTGCATATAATTCAGATGTTCAAAACATTGACACAATATCCATGGATAATTTAAAGATTACACAGCAATGTTGATAAATGCCTAAAAAAAGTAACTTCTAACAAGAAAAAGTAACTAAAAGAAAAAAGGTGATTAAAGGTGGCAAAAGTGACCAGTTGGCAGCACTGACTCTTTTAAGGTTCCTCTATTCCCTTGCATCTCCCTTTATCCTCCACTCCCTCCCTCTACTTGGACGGACCCCATCCTACTTCAACTAGTGATTCTGATCTGACCTCTCTCGACAATTGCCGGAACAATTCAACCTCTGTCCCCTCAGAGATTCAAAAGCAACCACATAAGTGATCAGGCGCCTTAAAGCCAACCCAAAAATCCAGCTCTCAACCTTTCTTCCCGCACATTTTCACCAACTAAAAACAAAGTTATTTCGTACGGCCTTTCCTTTTCGCCTTCTCGCCATATTGAACAAGCCAACCTACTTAACGATTTCCTCATCTTTGCTCGTAACCTCAGGTAGCACTACCACTGGTCTATTTATTCCGACAACCCTAAGGTCAGAACCTCTGACACCGAAACTCATCCCACCCTTCACAAAATTCCTTGCTCCCTCAAGTAAAGCCCCCCCTCCCTTTCCCTCCAAACCACCCTGTTGAACTGTACATTTCCTTCCTCTCCAAATAAATGGCTAATCCTGACTTGACTAACACATTCCAATAACATCACAACCTCACCACTGCAGAACGAGGAGCTATCTCCAATCTTCGTTCTGATCAAAAAGGGATCCACCACGGTAGTCATGAAATACTCGACTTACAATTCGAAGCCCTCAAACAACTTTCCGATCCTACCTTTTACCGTCCCCTCGAGGACGACCCAACTCAATCCTTCCTTAATAAGATCCGCACCTACTTACAAGCGTATGGCACCCAATGCGGAATGCCGCGTTCCACTGTCTCTACACTCTGTCCTGACAATCCCACAACCCCTAAATTTTACCCTACTTCTTAAAACCCATTAATTTGGTAACCCCGCTATCGTTTCCAGTATTGGCTTTCCCACTGAAAGAGTCTCCGCCTTCCTTGACTACCATCTCCAACCATTTGTCCAGGCTCTCCCTTCCTACATCAAGGATACCAACCACTTCCTCTCCACAATACATAATATCTCTGATCCTCTCCCACCGAACACAATCTCAGTTACTATTCCGTGACATCACTGTATACCAACATTCCCCATACCCATGTCTCGCTGCCCTTGAGCACTTTCTTGACATGCCCTAGTCCTCGCAAACCCAGCACAACATTTCTGCTTCAGCTAGGACAGTTTGTCCTCACCACGAACAACTTTATCTTTGAGAACCATAATTTTCTGCAAATCAAGGCACAACAATCGGAAGTAGCATAGCTCCTTCCTACGGAAACCTTTTCATGGAACGCGTGAAAGACCCAGTATCTCAATTCCACACCTCTTAAACATTTCAGCTGGATTCACTATATCGACGATATTTTCTTGATCTTGACCCACGTACAAGAGTCACTGAAAACATTTCTGCAAAAATCTCAACTGCACCTTTCCCGTCAAATTTACTTGGTCCTTCTCCAGGAAACATATACCTTTACTTGATGTGGATGTCTGGTTCAAGAACAATCGACTTGAGACAGGCGTTCACATAAAATCTACCAACTGTATGAAATCTCTCCATTTCAACAGCTCTCACCCATACCATACCAAACGCTCTTGCTATCCGTAGCTCCCGCATCTGCTCCTCTGATGACCTACTTCAAAAGTATTTCAGAACCCTCTCTTCAGCTCTCACTGATCGTGGATATCCCGAACACTTCATATATATAAGAAACTGTCACGAGCTAGAAATCACCCTCCAACCGGCCTCTCCGTGAAGTTCCCTTCTCTCCCAAACTACTCACATAGTACCACCCAAGCCTTCAGGCCCTCCAAAAGCTCCTCATACTGGCGCACCTCATACCCACTGCGTCAACTGAAACTACAGAGTTCTCCCGTCCTGCCCACAGTAATCTATCGCGGACCTCCAAATCTCAATACGATTCTCACCAGAATTGGACCATCCTGTCCGTTCCCGCAAACCTGGCAAGTGCAATAAATCCCGCTGCAGAACCTGTAGTATTTTTGATCCCATTTTGACCTTCAAACAGCCTGCCACTCACAAGATGTACTCTTTGCTACACTCCGCCAGTTGCGTATCTTCTACTCCGTAACCTATGTTCCGCCTTCTACGCTGAAGAAACCCAAATACTTTTAACAATCAGCACCCAATGCTACTCTTCCAAATCACAAATTCCGCACCTCCCCATACCTGAACACAATTCGTATCTGGACTGCATCTTTGACGAAACCTTTCGAGTCAGCATCCTGAAAATTCTGAACATAGACTCACCTGCCAGTTAGAAAGAGATGGGAGCAGACGTACGTCTCTATCTTTTCCGCCAACCACGGCGCCCTCAACTGCATGTAACTCCCTGCAGCTCAGTTTCTTCCATTCTCTTCATTCCGTCTCTAGTTGCACTTTATCCTATTTTTCAACATTGTTCCTTTATTCTCTCTTTTCCCTTCACCTTTATTATTATTATTCCCCCCACTCTGATTCTTTACCCTCTTAATCCTTAGGAATCCTTTAATCCTCCTCACCTTATCGTAGTAACCTCCGCACTTCCTTCTTTATTTGGTGTTCTCTTCGATCGATCTAGTCATTTTCCCACCTATATAACGTGGCCATACTGTTATCCAGCATCAGTTGGCAACATGGCATCTCCTTAGCACAAGTCCGCTCTGTTTATTTTCTCCCCTACCAAGTGAAAACATTTTAGCGAAACGTTGCCGCTTTTCTGTTGTTTGTGAAGTTCATGTACACCTGTCTTGGCATTCTATAATGTAAGTACCTTTTTTCTATCCTTTTTACCATCATATATATATATGACCGCCAAGTTGGTCTAGTGATTAGCGTTGCAAACTACGGATTGAGGGGTTCCGGGTTCGATTCTCAGCGCTACCAGAGATTCTTTTCCAAATCCAGACAAGAACATTCAATCTAGTATCTTAAACATTTTAACATTTTAAACATTTAAATGGACCAGAGCAGAGTATTATTTTTGTTTATCATCGGTAGACTACACAGCAAATCGGACTGTAACAGAATCATGGTACATCAGAGCCAAAAATCCTTCCCTCAATACTGATAGAGTAATTTCAATAAAACGTAGTTTCATAAAAATATTGAACTATACAAAACATTCTTCAAAGTCGAGAATTCTAATTACAATAAAGTATATCTCGATTTTTGGTTTCTTATTTACAGCAAACAATAAAATACACTTATTATAGGGCATCTCTGTTTATACTAATTAATTAATTCACAGCCATATTCAATCCACTACTGGATGAGGCCTCTCCCGGATGGAGAAGTTGGTCCACTGCTCCCACACTGACCACACTAGTTGGGAGAGGAGAGTCGAAGTTCTCAACTGTGATCGAAACTGTATTTTATTCACAGCAGCTTCCTAACTGCATCACAATGCTAGGTGGGCACCGTTCCAGACCCTCACCCCTTGGAAAGATTTCCTTGGCAGAGCCGGGACCCGACGGGTATACATTAACGGAGATACAATAGGCATAGATGATAAGTATGTTTACCTAGGGTAGCTCAAAACATCGAATGCCATGGATTAAATAAACAGAAAATGTAAAATGGCGTGTGGTTCCTTTGAAAGACTACACTTTATTTTCAAAAGCAAACTACCAATCTGTCTCAAGCATAAAGTTTATAATTAATGTGTCTTACCTGTGATTATGTACAGCTGTAAAAGTTGGACATTGAATACGCAAAGGACTCGAAGATTAGGAGTCATAAAAAGAGCAATGGAGATGCATGATAGGAATAACCAGGAGGGACAGGATGACAAATGAATGGATTCGCGCACAAACAAAGGTAGAGGATATAATCAAGACTGCGAAGATGATGAAGGGAGATGGGTCGGTCACATAGCTAGATGAACAGATGGAAGATGGACGACAGATGTACTACATTGGATACCTAGAGAAAAGAAACGACCGAGACGACGTGCAAATGCAAGATGGGCAGATGAAATCATGCGTTTTTCAGGAGCTACATGGATGAAGATAGCAGCAGACCGAGATATAAGGAAAAAAAAGGGGGAGCCCTTCATCCTGCAGTGGATAGAAAACGGCTGAATGATAAATATATATATATATATAAATCACAGCCATATTCAATCCACTAGTGGATGAGGCCTCTTCCCGAAGGGAGGAGTTGGGCTACTGCTCCCACGCTGACCAGACGGGTTGGGAGAGGACAGCCGAAGCTCTCACTGTGATCGTTACTATCTTTTATTCACAGCAGCTCCCCAATTGTCCTCACGATGCTGGGTCAACACCGAAATTTTTGAGCCCCACCGGGAATCGAACCCGGGACCGCTCGCATTGAAGTTGAGCGCGCTACCGACTAGGCTACGCAGGATCTCATATAATAAAATAAGATAAAATGAATTGTATGGGCGGTAACAGCACTATGCTATAGTGCTGTTATATGTTTCCCGATATATCTCTATAATATATATGTGTGTGTGTGAGTGGGTGAGAGAGGGGAGAGGTGTTGGGGGCGTTTTTTGTGTGGTAGTTGGCACGGTTCTAGAACGCTGGTCCCCAACCACCTCCAGGAGTCCAAGTTAACTATTTGCAACGGAGAATAATGTATTGCAGCTGTAACACTACAATTAATATAAATTGCAGCAGATGAGTGCAGAGAACTAAGATCTTATACAACTTAACTGAATATTACAGCTACAATACATAATTCTCCGTGGCAAATTATTAAAAAAAAAGAGCACTTTCATAACAAGAACCCTTGGGAAAATACGAGAACACACCAAAACAGGATAACAAATCGATATAAGATAAATTAAAACACATTACAAGATCGAACCAATTACAAAACTTTCTACCACTATCACACCTTATTAAAATACACGTGGTATAAAACGGTGCATTACAACCATTAGCGGATTTAGGAGAGACCCCCTGAGGAGGCAATTACTTTAAGAGTGGAAGCTATTCCGGTTAATCTTAAGTGATTCTGAAATGAATTGGGGGGGGGGGGACAAAGATAGACGCCCTAAATTCGCCCATGATTACAACTTACACATAACAAATCTACGTAATCTTAATTAAAACACATTCCAATTTGCATTTATTACAAAAAAAATAAATAAATAAATAAAATAAAATAATAAAAAAGAAAATTATGAAAGTTTCTACCACTAAGAAACCGTACCAAACTACACGTGGTATAAAACAGTTGCTACATTATAACTTCCACACAACAAATCTACGTAAATTTAAAACATATTAAAATATAGATCCAATTATTAAAGTTGCTACTACATAACACAAAACATTAAAATATAAAAAAAAAAAACTTATTTAAACAGAAAAACATCGGAACGTTCTTCATAGCATCTCGATGACAATCTCGGAAACTGACTACTACTACAACATGTCAAAAGTAGCAGATAAAACAGATTGTAACTTTGATTAAATTCATAAAAAATGTATCAAAATGCTATACATAACTACCTAAAAGTAATATAAATCATTAGTTATCAAATCATTTGTTTCTTCAATATATTTACGTGCAATTCATGTATTACAGTGATAGCTATAGTGACAATTTTGACTACGTTGGAGGAAAAATGTAAACAAAGATGGAGAATGCAATAAACAGAAAGTGTTGCATCATAAATTCATGTCATTTAAAATTATACATGTTTATAACCGCTGATAACAGCAAAAATGAAGAAATGCAACTCTAATAAGTGGAAATCGTCAATATCAGGCAGGGTTGGAGAAAAAAAAAAAGTTTTTTTTATTTTAAAAAAAACCAATAGAAAAAAAGTGGTTTTTTTTTGTTTAAACTAGGTGCTTAGCAGGCAGACTAAATGTATACTCCGATTAATGCCATTAATTGTTGTATTTGTTCTACATGCGGACAACAATATTTTAATCTGTACTTATTCAATCACAACTCGAGTAAATAATAATTTTGTAAGTAATTGATGATGGATTAACATACGTTTTCTGTACTTTTATAGTATGAAATTATATAACTTAATATAAATTATTTTAAATAGCTAACTTTCACAGTGGGATAATACACATTCAGCTGCACGCAAATGTAGGACAAAACTGCACAAAGTTTTTAAGCTTTTGCTTTACTCTTGAGTCAGTATTTCTAAAAATAATAAAGATAATCCTGATGCCCTTCAAAGGAAAAACCAGCAGTAAATTTACGTCTTTAAAGTTCATTCAATGTTATTTCACTATTGAAAACTTTAAACAAGAATACCAATTTCTCTGTGCCTAATTCTGAATGCTTTCTCTGTGCCTAATTCATTTATAAGTTTTGATTGAATCAGACCAAACGATGAAAAAATTCGCTCTACACTTGCAGAGGACGCCTGGGCTGTAAACAGTTGTTCGATTATGGGGAGCACTTTGTCACTGAACTTATCTATTTCTGGACAATACGCGTGAGGTACCATACATCCACTGCAAAACAGGAAAGTACCGACATCAAGTCATCGCGACATACAATGTTATTAAATTTCGGGGAAGACCCGATTCATGTCGAGTCATCTCGACGTGGAATGTTATTGAATTTCGGGGAAGACCCGATTCGAAATAGTTTGAAGAAAGGAGATCGCATTCGTCTTTCAACGTCTCTTGCCGGATTTCACTTCGGGAAAGAACCGATAGATAGTAGATTAATTAAATTTCTTGTCTGCTGTTGCTCTGGACCAAATACTGCATGAATATGAACCTTAAACAAAAAGTATTAATTTCAAAAATCAGTTTTTAGTTACATACTATACCCAAATAACACATTTCTTAAGCAGACTTTTAAGAGTGGTGTCCTAACTCTTAATTGAATAAATACTTGTTATATACTATATAGTTGTATTTACTTAAACAAAGTCCCCTCCATTTTTTTTTTCAAAAAATAAAAAATGAAAACTTTTGGTATTTTTTCTTAAAAAAGCATCTGAAGCAGCAATTGTTGAATCGGGCCAGCGTTCTAGAACTTTCCCGTAGTGGTGATGTATTAGAAGTATTATTTCTGTTGTTAATATTTGTGTCAAGTTTTAATTAAATTTATTATTTCTATCCTGTGAATGATGAGTGAAAGCATCACAACTGGTGCCAGCTATCAGTTATTTTTATACTCTTCTGGGGTTAAGTTTACTATCGCCGGACCAATTTTAACAAATTTACAGGATGAATTGAGGCAATTTACTTCAGTCTCTGATGAAATGCGGGTGAAAGTGCAATGTGGGTAACAGTGGAAATGAATAATAATCTTGTTGTAGTTTTGTAGATGTTTTAATACGCCTGTATGTGGTGGTGGAAGGAACTATTTAGCGTACAGTTACAGTTGTTATGTGGATGCGGACAGAGCAGTGTTTTTTCGCTGTGAAAAAAAAAACCGAACTTGAAGTGAAACAAACAATACAAACGTAAACCGCACGCCTCCCTTGGATGCCGGCGGTGTGTTAAATGTGAAATGTTTGTGTTTTTAGTGTCTAGTCCAAGTGTATTCAACGGTGTTAATAATTCACATAAACCGCCTAACGTACAGTAGCAAATAAATAACAAAATAGTAGCAATTTGTACACTTTTTATTTTTGTCTGTTTCGGCGATAGTAAACAAATACCCTCTGCTGCCACTGCTAATGTATTCTTGTTTATATATACATACTATGGCAAGGGTGTAAGTAACTGGTCTACCCCTATCGAAGACGAAGAATCCGTAAATCGAGTATTATGGTTCAATTTCTTTGCTAGTTGCAGAATAATATAGTTAAACTTAACATTTTGAACTCTTTCTCTCTCTCTGTGAAAGTAATATAAAAGAAATCATGAAGGGAGAAAAACAATCTATCTATATTTCGTTTCAGGGGGGCAAGGCCCCCTTCCGGATCTTTTCAGCCATAGATACGGGAGGGGAAAGGAGGGAGTATTTTTTTTTTTTTAAATTGTTAGGTTTAACAATATTATTCTGCATCTAGCAAATAAATTAAACCATAATACTCGATTTTCGGATTCTTCGTGCCCAAGAAGATCCTTGTGTACCTCGAGAAAACACAAATGTAGTGCACCTAAGAATAAATATTATATTCAGTCACTCAATAAAATAAGTAAAAAATTGTGTAAAAAAAAGTGTAAAGCTATCCCCTGTGCGATACGCACCCGCCGAGAATGGCGCATGGGGGATGTGGAGATAGCGCTCCAGATTTTCTTGACCTACTGTACGAAGTGAGGTGGGGTGGTCAGTCCCACGCTCGACCGCCTTTACCTTCCCAAGGAGCCCAGGAATACCAAGGACACTCCGGTACTCAATTTGATAGGAGGCTGAGTGTACCTCAGAGCGCCAGGCATGGGAACACTGTGAGAAAAGTCTCCAGTGTCCTGGCCGGGATTTGAACCGGCCGTAGTCAGACGCGCTAAATTGTGTAAAATATAAAATAAATGCATGTTAAAAATACAAAACAATTGACTACATAAAGATACGATAAATATTAAATATTCTCTTTCCCCTTTATATAAAGTCACATGCCCGAAAAGTATATTAAGTAGTATTGCTACTTACTTGTTCATGGATAATTTCCTTCAAGAGACCTAAATCCTGGGCAAAAGTTAAAAGTATTTTGCCGGATGTAATAAAACATACACTGGCCCTCAAAATAAGATTAGAAATATTCCACCGAAGCAGCTAACGTTTTCGAACCAGGCGCCATTTTACATTTTGACTCGGAGACGATTGAAGGGACTAATAATACTATATAATAAAACCAGAAAGACGAAAGACAAATATTTATCGTCGAAGTTGATACTTATTTTACTTTATAATTTTGTGTTGTTTAATTAACAGAGTTGAATAATTGCATTTACTTATAACTTGTGTTTAGTTTACTTAATCTTTACTTTGAATCTCAGAGTCGGACTTCAAAGATGGCGTTTTCACTTAACATGTGAAGAGGATGGTTGTATAAATCAATAGACTACGATCTCAGCACATAATGGCCTACGCTCATCTTTTCGAAATTAATCTAACAGATTCCCCAACATGTGATTGCTTAAATGATAATTCTTTAACAGATGCCAACAATCTTTTTACAAAGTAAAAAACATGACATAGGTCGTAAAAATCTCTTAAATGCTCTCAAAAAGACCAAAATTCCTTTACCATACTCTATCCATTCTTTATTAGCACATCCACAAAGTCAAGATGGGTACATTTTATTAAGTTTCCTAAAAAAAAAATAATTATCAACTCTAAATTTCCTTCTCCATATCCACATATTTCCTAATTTACTTCAAACCTTCATAGATTCTTTTAATAAGTGTGATATCATATAATATGATACAGCATTCGTAACACCAATTTCATTATTTTAATGGATTCGCCTCCAGCAGACGTAATCCAGTCTTAAAGCAAGGAAGAAAATCATCTGATACATAGAGAGAAACAGGTTAATGGTCTAAGTTATTACCAGAAGACGTTATTAAAAGATAAAACAGAAAATGAAAATACTCCAAGTAAATCTACATACAAGATAAAGTGGATTTAAATATAACTCTGTACTAATTATAAAAAGAACAATATCCAATAAGAGAAAGATCCAGTTTAATTTATCAAACCAGCGATTACGAAATACCTAATTTCAATGTTTCATTGGAGTATGAGTGTTTAAATCATTACAACTTAAAAGTGAATCTCTGGTCCTAACAAATGTGATCTTTGCTATTATAATTCACACGATCTCAAATAGTTAATGAAGGCACATTAATAGAACTATTCAGTATCAAATACTGAATAAACTTCAGTTAGTAAAAAAGTTAATAAACATATTAATGAGATAATATGGGTGAAGAAGATACTCACGAAGATATTCTTTCATGGATGAATCTTGATACCCTAATACAGAAACAGAGTAGTGGTTGTATAAAGAACGGAAAATAAACATTTGATTATTGAACTTAACTTCGTTACTGGTGTTATTTTTATAAATAGCTTAATTCTACTCAAAATTATTTTATATTCCTTAGTTCACACAGAGGCTCTATATAAAAGTTTATCATCAACTTCTAAATTCAAATTTAAAGGACTAGGAAATAATAAAAGGCAAGTCTAAGTTAGCGTGTTGTTTGAAAAAAAAATTCAGTAGTCAATACGAAACATAGGTGGATCAGTTATCTACACCCTTCACTATACATACATATGCTGCCGTATTTTTATTTCTATTAATGTATTTTTTCTCTCTCTCGGCCATGTGTTATAATGTAACTATATTATTTGTACTCGTAAAAATAGCGTGTCCTATGTATATTTATGGTTGAGTGAAAGAAAAGATTTTGAAACCTTAACTCCCCCACAATAAATAAGGCGAAACTGCAATTAAAAAAAAAATGTTTCCATCGTGCTTCTCTCGTCGAGTAGGCCTACTACAAGAATCAATCAAAAAATCTTTGGCCCTGTATCTTCTAGCTTCCCCCTCGCCTCAAAACCTTGCACACTACGCATTTGGGAAGAATATTTTATGTAAAACACCTTCCTCTATTTTTGTGCAGCTTTCTTCTGTAAATTTTCAGTTTTCGTTGCTACGTAAAACACAATCTGCATTGCACACTTTTTTTTTTCGTGAAACAAATTGTATTTTTCTCTTTATCTTGTTCATGAAACCTGTATTCGAAAAGAAACACAACTTCACAAATATATTTCAAATTAAAACACCAGGGCATGCAACACTGATAGTTGTAAAATGTTCCTTGTACTTGTACTACAGTCCTTCCTTGACTAGTTCCTTGTACTTGTACTACAATCCTTCCTTGACTAACAAGATGCATATATGCCCTCCTAACTTCTACTTTGATTTTCAAACTAAATGTGTCACGGAAACTATTAAAGTCTCAAACACTTTTAAGTATATTTTGCGTTAACTTATATGATAAACATTTGTGCTGCCAACGCAAGACAAGAGGTTTACCTGCAAGATTTTTGTCCAGTGCTTTTTGCGAACTCAGCCTTCTCCCCGTCTTTTTGCTCGCCCCCGACATCTTCTTTTACTGAAATTAGCACCTATTACACACTTTCTGTAACCCATGCTGACAAAGTTTGAAAAATATAAACAGAAAAGGAAAAATTTCGAACAAACCATCCACCACTTTCGACAGCCATATTGGACTGAGAGGTCATGTGATTACATCTGACGTCATATACCAAAATGGCTGCATGAATCGACTATTGTCGCTGTAGGACTGGTTTATTGGAGCTTTGTAGGTGGGACTAGATATCTTTACGGCAAGAATGTGTGTGAAATGCTTTCTCTGTAGTATTGTTTTGTGTATTTACTCTTGTAAGGAACTTTTAATTAATCAGTGTACAAGTTTTAGATAATACATTAACTGCATGTGCTGTACAATAAGAGAAACTTTCTGCTAGATCTCCAGTTTGTATCGCTTGACATTGCTTCGGCAGAATAGTATTTATTTTATAGGTGTGGGTGCTTCCGTGAATAATCGAAAATGTGGAATATGATGTGCGATGTTATGCCTACTATATCTGAGGATAGTATAAGCCAAAGAAGTTCTCAGTTTTCCGGTGAAGATGCCAATTTTGAACAGCTTATGGTGTCTATGTTGGATGAGCGCGACAAGCTTATGGACAGTCTTCGTGAAACACAGGAGCGGCTTGCTGAAACTGAAGCGAAGCTTACTGATGTAGAAAAGGAACGAGATTCTCTTCAGCGGCAGATATCAGCTAATCTACCACAGGTAAGTGACAAAATTGTTACAATACCCTTTCAAGAAATGTGTATAGAATGTATTATTGATTCTAACCTAAGCGGCTTGAGTAATTTAACAAACATGGCGTCGCGCGCACGTTGCTTTAGGATACTAGATACATACACTTCCTTTAATAGATAACCTAAGTTTTGTATATGTTTTGAAGATCTGTGCTTGTAAGAACATATATTCAGCAGTCAGAAGTACGTTAGCTTGTATGTGATCCGTTCTTGTGGAATATGTAAATTCGGTACGGTATCAATCGTTATTTATAATATTACTCTGCTTCTTGTACAAGGGCACATCCTATGCAGTAATAGCTCATTCGTATGTTCTCTTTCTGGACCAGTCATTTTAGAGGATATTTTTAACTAACCAGTAATCAACATTTTCATAATGTCCTTGCACTTCAAGTAGGAATAGTAATCATTGTTAAATGCAGCATCTACGTTATTATGTAGTGTAACGATATAAACTAAACTAGCCCCTGTGCTGCAGTCGATCAAGTCGCCGAATTCGGATCGGATCAACATGGGCGAGGCGCGTAGGTTCGACTTCCGACGGCCATGTTGACAAGTTTTCACCAGACGAATGCAGATATAGCGGTATCTCAATAAAACTATCCTGCCCCTGGTTCACCGAGGAACATCATCCTTCAGATGACAGACTTAATCCAAATAGCTTGTTTAGTTCATAATAGAAAATTTTCAATAACTAGACCCTAAATTACTTTGCACATGAATCTGTAAGTGCTTAGGATCCAAGGTTAGTGACGATCAAAATTTCTTTCCTGTTGGTAAAATTTCTTTTGTGAATAATTTTGGAATGAATAGACCGATTTGAATATGGTTTTCTGCTACTTCAGGAGACTGGGTACGTTCCCGTGTTTAATGAGCATGTAACTCGTCGCGCCACAGTCTGGCTATGGGCTGACTAGAAGCATGACATGCGCACGTCATTTTGGCGTTAGGCAGAAGCAGCAGGCGAGAATCAGGCGTTGAAAACCACACAATAATTATTCCGTTGTATAATAATTTGGATTCATGTATAACATATATCCTTGTTTGTATATGGGTTGTTGCAGAAGAATTGAAATTTTCAGTTAATTAAAAATAATAAGAATTATTATATCAGGGATAGGAAATCTATTATTAGAACACGTCACTGTAACGTTTCTCAGGATTTAAGAATCGTTAAACTTGTTTTGTGTTAGTATGTTTATAGTTCAGGAGATGGCTCAAGTTGTTGATAACAACAGTGTTGTCTGAAAAGTCAGTCCGAAAGATAATACATTAACTATATCGGTATTCAGTTTCAAATACATAAGTTGCTATAATAAATTCACTTGAGCGTATTTTCTCGCGCTCTGAGCGTGAAATAGTATTTTCCCATGGGAAGAGACTGTTAGCTCCATAGAAAATGCTGGCATATGCTTTTAGCACGCAAGCGCTCTATGAAAGGAAATAAGAATAATCATGTAATTAATTTACGATTCCACATAACTATCGGCCTGTTCCATAGAGAACTCTTGTTTACAAGTGATTGAAATCCCTTGAGTGCTCTTTTTTCAAACTTCAACCCCATATTATGAGGAGGGACAGGTATGTTAACACTCCACGTACGCGCTATATAATAGCCCGAAAAAGATCTAAATCTAAAGCGTGTCTTATTAACTATCACTCATGTGCACCGGGAGGAACATATATTATTATGGTAATTCTACATATTAGCTGCTTCCGTTGTACGGGGTTGAATATACATGTTTCTTTCATTATTTAGAATACGTAGCATTGAGAGAGTGATGTAAAATCAAGGGAGGATAGGAGTGCTAGAACTCATACGTCCTTCTAAATTATATCCTTGCACTCCTATCACCCCCCTTAGTTTTGCATCACATTCTGAGTTATATATATATGAAACAATCAAAGTAATAGTATTTAAAGTATCTTCAACCACCGTATAACAGAAGTAGCTAGTATCCTTCTTGTATTTCTAGACAAGGGCTCTATGGATTTACAAGTCTTACTAAGTTCTTGAGTGTGCCTTTTTTTTAACTATCATGGCTATTTGTTTCAAAATACAGGTTAGAAATATAGCGCATCAAAGAACAATTAGCAGCGACAATTTGGTTAAAAATCTTTATGCAAAAGAAAAAACGAGGTTGGCCTGTATTATAGGACCAACGGGAAATAGATCATTAAAAACGTTAGATTTTGCTTTCTCTTCAATATTATTTGCAACTCTAGTCAGCAAGTTATGAAGATAATTAAAAGAGGTTTGCACTAATATCCAGTGTTCTGTTTGAAGAGGGGGAAGATTGGGATTTCCCCTCTCTGCAAAAATATTTCCTATATGTGTTTTCGGAAATATCACCAAGACTTGGTGGATATGAAGGGATATAAAATACGGTTCTCTACCTTCAGAGAAAAGAATCACCCCTCTCTGGAAATTGTACAAATCGGACACTGCTAATTTCACGCAATCGTTTTAAAGAAGGTAGTCGTTTATCTACACTGCATACAACTTACACCTCTTTATTTCATCAAGTACTCACAATTCTAGTGTGTTCGTGGCCATATAAACAGTAAACACAACGAAGAAGGTGGTCAACATTTACAATTTTTATGAATAATTTTTATTTGGTTGGGCGACAACGCTGATTCAACCAGAAACCCCGTCAGGGCTGGTTTCCATGAAAGTTTGCGTTACTTGCGATTTTTGTGAATGGCCACTTGAAACACGTGTTTCTATTGGCTGTTCACCCAAAACTCAAGCAAAGGAAGCAACGCAAGCGGGCTTAAAAATAAGCCTTCACTTTTCGCCATTTTGTTTTGGCTCGTCAACGAATATTCTGTTAAATTACACACAGGGCAACAGATTTAACGCACCCGCTGTAACTTAAAACAAAACCGTACTCAAATCTATCTATTTACCATCAGAAAATAAATTTTTATTCTGATTGTACACACGAATATAGATCTGTACTTCAATTAACAGAGCAGGAGGGGGATTAAATATCGTGTTCGGTGGGGACAATGACGTATAGGAGGACATAAGCCTAATATTAGATACTGTAGTTGTCTTCTACTTAAGTCTTTTGATATTGTTGTTAGAACAGAAAACTCAAGCTACATTTTTTTCCCTCAATGGGAAAATAAACTGTTCGGTATCTATGTGTGCCAAAATGAGCTAAGCCCCCTTTAAAAAAAACGACCAAACCTAATGGGTTGGTTCGGATTAGGCTCACTTTGAAAACTAACTGTTTTGTGTTAACTTTTGTTTTTAGGCATAAATGTTTTCTGATATGAGGATACGTCATAGAAGTGCTTAATAATGACAACTACTACATTTTGGATTGTTAAAATGCAGATCAGGACTGTCATAACTTGTTCCTATCTGTAATCTACAGCACTTTGCCTTTGTGGTATTGAAATACAAGAATCTCACTCGGTACACCCAATGCAAGCTATTAAGTAACAGTTTTCAGTTGTTATTTTCCTAACCCAGTAGAATTAGTAGGTCTTATTACTCGTGGTTTTGATGCTCTTGCCAAGGATTCAAAAAATCACGAGTTTGTGTTCATTTTTTATTTCATTCAATTATTTTTATTTAAATAACTTGTGGCATTGAAACAGCTACTAAGTTAGTTTTACATTTTTATGTACCTTAACGAGTAAAGATTAAAGTAAAATTCACAAGTATGTGGTGCTCTCTACAGAAGATAGCCATGGAAAATAGGAAAGAAGATATGGCGTTACTTTCTTATGGTGTATTTTACATGATGAATGAAGTGTTTTTTCAGGGGTAAACACCATAATGAATTCCAAAAAACAAAGAATGTAGAATGTTTCTACGTATCAGCTTTCCTTCTTGAATGACGTCTGTGCCTTCCTTTATTCCTAAGTAATTGCAAATTTTGTAATCACAATTGCCTCTTTTTCTCCACGCTACGTCTCCCAAACGAAATGTTCCACGATTTAAGTTTTGTAAGGCATATTTTAGTTCATTTCATTTGGAGCTTTCAGCCCTCAGAATTTTACTATCAATTTGGGAATACCTTATGACAATAAATTCCATAAAGTATGGATCCGCAGTCACTCAATAGTAGAGCGCTTACCTCTGGTCCGTGGGGTTCCCGATTCGATCCCGGGTCGCGTTATGTGGGCTTCGTGGTGAACAAAAACCGTGTGCGTGGTTTTTCTCAGGGTACTCTCGTTTTCTCCCACTTTCTTCATTCCATCAATTCTCCCATCATCATCCATTCGGTTTGATCCAAAGTTGCCTAAAGACCTTGGATAAAACTCAATTCAAGGAGAGCTATTCAAATCAGTTATGTATACGCAGCTTTGCATTTTTATCCTTTAGCATACACATAGGTAAACATTATACTACCATTTAAGAATAATTTGTTTCGAAGCAGTTTGTGAGTGAGAAAATTAATAAATTTTGTACAAATACATTTTGCCTATTTGTGAAAAGTAGGTAGGTAATGCTAGCGAAACAACAATTTTGGTTTTGTAAACGAAAATTGGATTTTCTGCTTTCTGTGTGTTCGTTTTCATATGTGTTGCTGAAATAAACATTTTTGTAATACAGATTGTAAATTCGGTTCCTACGTTTTCTTGTAAAATTTCGCGTGTCACATGAAAAGAACTGAAATTCTAGGTTGATTTGGTTTTGGTTTACATCATAATAGACTATCATTACATAACGACTGAAAGGTGAATTTGAAGCTTACATATGATTCAAACCACAAAATGATTAGAAATAATGCACTTTATTTCTGCTTTTCTTTACAAAATATATATATATATTTGATTTAAATCATTTTTTTTTCTTCATTAATTTAAAAAATCATCTGATTTAAATCAGTCTACCTTACTCTTGCCTTTAATCTTTATTAACAAATTAAATACCGTATTTTTATTAGACTAGAGGTTTTGCAAGTACTTTGGACACGAGATTCCAGTTTGTAATTTGCACAGTTTAACGTATTTGCGCATTCTTGATCTTGTAACATGCATTCCAGATAGCATAGAATAACATTACCACATGATATTGGAGTATAAATATAAAAAGAAGTCGTGACTGAAATTTGTGATATAATTATAAACTATGTCTTTGTAATATGAGAATTAATAACATGTTCGTAATTTCACATTCTACGCAAAATTAATTACTAGAATCTACAAATATTATTATCAATAATACGTAATATAAATTTTCCAACGTATACTATTTACAATACTTTCAAATTGCAGTCAGCAGAAGAGCAAAGCTAATCAGAGAATAAGAGATAAGTATAAGCAGCAACGGTTAATCTGTCTGTTGTGGTTCGGTGTGCCAGACTGCCAAGTGGCACTGGAAAGATTTGATCAAACTTAGGCTTAACGATAAGACTATCCCGAATGTACTTCCCCATTCTTTTCCTCAATTTCATCATTGAGTGCAGGTACTCATAATTATCGTGGGCTCCAGACCACGCCGCGGCTTGAGTTCTGTGCTTAGACCATTATGTGAAGTCGCTTCCCGTACAGAACAAGTCGATTCCACAGTAGTGACACACCATTGCCGACCTACCTACAGAGGTCTGTACTAAACCTTGTTAACATTTACATTTTATTTTAAAAACCTGAGAGAAAAAAAATGGACCTAGGTGGGTTTGTGTTTTTATAAAACATTTTTTTTTTTTTTTTTTTTTTAACTGTTTGGAATCCACTTAAAAAACGAAGATCAGTCTCGTTCCGTTAACGTTATCGGATAGATTTCACTGACGCCTTTTGTCGTTTCTCCTCGCCTAGACACTTGAAGTTAATAAACCTGCCTCCGGATAACATATCATCATCATTAAAATTATTTTTTATTCTTATTTCAAGCTTTTAATGACCAGGTATTCTGGACGTAAAACTTTGGTAAACTTTATTTTTATATGGGCCAGTCTAGTAACTTTGGACTTCGGCCCGTCACGATTCACCCATTTACAGCCAGTTAAAATCCACACCCATGCCCCTGCCGGGACTCGAACCCGGGACCTTTGAGCCGATGGCCTACCGCCGCAGACTGCTCGACCACCCGGCCGACATATTCTGTATTCTGGACGTGGCATCTTAGAAGGTTTAAGGGTAATAGAACCCAAGATAATGAAGAGACAAAAATATATGAGTAGTTTATTAGAAATACATTTGTAATGATAATTGTTCTGTTATTAGCTTTCTTTTGAATTTTTAAGGTCATATACTAAGTTCAAATAGGTAGGATCTAGTTACTAGACGCACTCAAAGCATCTGTGTACAAGGATGCAAACTGACTTTGTAGGTCGTTATGTGAGAAATTTTGTAAAACTTCAATCCATTGAGAAATTAACATCTTATACAAGGATGCGCTTCCCTAGTAAACGTTTATGAAGTGCGTCTCGTAAAGTACGGTATTCACTTCAAAGAAAAGAAGAAAATACAAACCATGGTTCACAGTCAGATCCCTGGTCAAGGCAGATGTAGACACTTATCCTTCGAACATTAGTTTGTGACAGCTTTATTCGAAACTTACTTTCTGTTGCAAATATGAAGTATTTAGCGTAAATTCAATTATTGTTTGACTTCTGTTCAGTTCTGCATACAATGAACCGGTCCTCACTTCATTAGATTTGAAAGAAGTAACTATGGATTGTTGTAACTTTGCAGCTGTGTAGATCTTTGTAAATTAGACATTAATGTTATTGAGTATTGATTTCTTCCCAGCACAAATCCTTTCTATTGTGCCCACTGTTTTCTTGGAAATATGCGTAGTTATGCCATTACGACATTCCCTAGTATAATTCCTTTTTGTAGTTTTCAATACATTAGACGGAATTTAACGAGTTTAGAGATGCATGCCAGGATCTATATGAGTGACCCTGTCCATATGGCCGTTCCGAAAGAACTGGCTGTCCAGGATGCATCTCCTTCATTGTGTTACGAATGAACACCATAGTAAAGGCGATGTATTCTGGAGATTCAGTTCCCCTGCCTTGTGGATAGGAAATCACCGATGTAACGTAAAGACACGCAATAGAATTCATACTAAAGTGAGCAGGGAGAAAAGGAACTAATCTGACCTTAAATAATAGCGTGCGATACGAAATGTTTCGCCAATTTTAAAATTAACAGATTATAACCTAACCTACTTAACAAGTTGCCTACATCGTATAAGACAGTTATTTGCGAATGTAGAAAGGCGCATTTTGCTGTCTACGTGATATATGTACAATTTTTTGTATATAGTAAAACTTCCGAATAGCGGACATCGTTGGGACCTAAAAATTGTCCGCTATTTAGAAACGCATATTGAAACTTTGCTCAACACAGCTATAAGAAGTTGAAATACGAAAATAATGTACAGACTAAATTAATGTACATTGTACAGTTGTTTTTATCTATAAATTACTGTGCATTAATACAGTGTATATACATAATTTTGGCGTGTACGGTAAACAGAATTGCAGTACAACGTTGTAATGACGCCAGTAACAGAACAACTGAATTGAATTGATTTTTTTTAAATGCCTTTAGGCATCTATGGCTGAGGCCGACAGTAACAGAATACCTGTGTGTAACAGCATTGTCAGTTTTAAATACAACAATATTCTTGCTTTACCTTGTTCCTGCGTTTTATTATTATTATTATTGTTGTGCGTGTTGCTTGTTATAGTTGTAAAGCATCGTAAGACCCCGTGAATACTGTTAGCGATTTTGAAAAGAGAGGAGAGGGGGTTGCAAAATAACCCTTAATTTCTCTTCACTACTCCTCGATAAGACGGCCACTCACATCTGAAAATATTTTAAGCAGAAACCCGTACAGACGACCAATAACTTCCGGCTTTGTCCGTTATAGAGAGTTTTTGCTTTGAAAGGGAGCTTTATGTAGGTATCCGCGTCCGCTATTGAGAGACGTTCTTACTTCACCACAAGGTAGCTACACACATGACACCAGCATAATTTTCGGAAGATGTGGATAAATTTGATGAATGGTAGTTCATTAAACAAATAATAATAGTATTACCAATAATAAATATGCATTTAGTACATTTTCGTATGTTAGGGGCGTGTGTTTTTATTTTCATTGAACAAACTTTTTCCTTTAGTACTGAAAGTGTAATACCGGTAACCATTTGTTCTGTACTACACCAACGTAGTAATGTTAATGGTTGACAAGGAATCTGCACCTTAAAAATTAACCGAACCTGAAAACAAGCAACGCTAAAGGAATAAAAGTTACCAACTCTTATAGACTGATTCCATTTCAAATCGTCCAGGTAACAGTAAAATAGTACCCATCATGGTCTCAGATTTCTTTCATATTTTTTACACGGGATCTACGTGCAAAATTATTAGGCCCATATTTTTTCTTATTACCCCAAAAAATT
>JAGDQP010004356.1:0-34327 GCA_022664845.1 Lepisma saccharinum
GTTGATAGCATTACCTGTGTTGTAGGCTTGTTCTTGAACATGCAATAAGAACCTTGCTTTGTATTACTGTTACCTTGTTTGTTACTTGATACATTAGATGAAACAGTATTTGGTGAATTATTGCCCTGTGCACTGGCAACCCTGTTGTTACTTTGTTCAGAAACACTGACGTCATGAAGTAACGAATTGTGCCTTTTACCACAATGTTTGCACACACCTGACTTACATTCATTTGCGTGGTGTTGCTGGCTTTTAAGACAATTAAAACAAAAAGAATGTTTACGCACAAATTTCTGTCTATCTTTTACGTTAGTATGCATGAACTCTTGACATTTAAACAATGGGTGAAACACTTGTTGTTTACAAAACATACACTGCGTATCGGAGGTGGAGAAATAAGCATTTGTTTTTCTCTCAAAATTGGATGACTTAGATTTGACATTCCAAACTTTATTTTCATTATTTTTACTTTTCAGATCAACAGGTGTGGATTTCATTGTTTCTAGTGCCTGGCACCTACGTTCTAAGAATGAAAAGAATTTTATCAAGGGAGGAAAGGATTTATCATTAATTTGTAATTCCCATGTGCGTTTAGTATTGCTGTCTAACCGAGTAAGAAAATGCTGCGATAATATTACTTCCTCCAATGGAGTTTCAATGTTCAAGGCTTTCAATGCGTTTAAATTACTACTAGCATAATTTACAAATTCTCTTAGCTCAGAAGCATCTTCCTTTGTAACTTGTTTTATGCTTAACAAATTACGAACGTGTGTAGCTGCAATTAAACGTTTGTTCTCATACCGTTCTTTTAACTGATTCCACGCGATTTTATAATTTACCTCGGTTACTTGAAGGTTTGCGATTAGTTCGTATGCTTCACCTCGTAACGATGAACGCAAATAATGAAACTTCTGAAGCGTTGGTACAGAATTATTATCATGAATCATAACCTTGAAATTATCAGAAAATGGTAACCACTGTTCATATTTACCTTCAAATATGGGCAACTCAACTTTTGGTAATTTTAACTGACTATTAACATTACCTCCAAAATCACCCTGACCGCTGTTCTTTTGTTGAGTATGCTTATTTACAATATCCTCATATTGTGCCTTTACACTATAGTACGTGGATTCGAATTCCTCTCGGTGCGAATCATGACAACCTTCATCGTCATTTACCTCTAATTCTAACTGAACATCATTAAACTTTCCTGCTATTTCTGAGAGACCGACAAGACGAACCACAAGTTCACGAACGTTGCTTGATTCTTGAAAGTTCTGAATAAATGTCTGCATTCTCGTAAGCTGTGCTTTATGCACGGCTCTTTGTTTGATCAGTTTCTTCTTCTCCCCTTCATCCATGACGTAGAGAAAAAATATTTATTGTAATGATGTAAAACACAAATAAGAGACTAATCACTGTATATGGATACACTGAATCTGGTTATTAACTGACAGTCAGCTGTAGTATTTTCGCACAAAAAAAATGCACAAACGTTGACATGATTGCCAGTACACACAAAATTTGCCAATATTCTGCTTCACAACAAAGAAAACGAACCAAATGACACACACACAAACGCAACCGTCTGCTTGAATTACACTTGCTTGTTCGCATGGGTATCTTCACTAAACACCACAAGTTTTCACTGCACATCTACACATCCTGGCACGGATGGACCAAAAATGTTGTAATGATGATTGATTTTAAATTTGCGGAGGACCATGTACATAAATAACTCTGGTATGCTGTTGGAGTGCTGGTTCAATCACTAAGATGAGTAGATGCTAAAACTGTTACTTACTGTCTGCAGGAATGTTGTAGAACAAAACATTACTTGACTGCAACATATTTAATGATACGCAACACTTACATAATAGTTTATACAGTAATGATAAATATGATATACTGATTCTGATAAAAGTTTGTTACTGAACAGCCCACTGCTGTTGTGAAAATATTGAAAATAGTTAAACACTTAACAATGTCTGTCTTACTTGCACTGTCCCTCTGTAATCACTTTTTGCGCGCGCGCCTAGTCTCTCTCTCACTGTAGCAAACCTTAACATAAAAATCCTAAAATAACAATTGACAAGCTAAAGTCGCACCAGCCACATTTACAGCAACAGTTTGCCTACAGAATTTTACACCTCATTAAAATTAACGTTAAATACCAAATAGTTTAATCAAATATAATTACAAAATGTTAATTATCTGCAAATATAAATATTTTTAACAATAAATAATGCTTACCTTAGATCAGGTATAGCGAAAAATAAAAAAAAAATAATAAGTTTGTCAACTGTCGACATAGCCACTTCAGCTGCTACTGCTTCATTAAAGTCGTTGTATTGAGGTAATTTAGATAAGTGTGGTTAGATTACGGCACACATAATGGAAAATAACTCACTGACACCATGGCCACTTTACACTTCTTTCCCCCCCCCCCCACTCTACTTTTTCGAAATATACTCAAAGTATTTAAAAATATTCTTAGGTTTTCTGTTTGAATATGTTACGAAATGTAGCCTATATGATTCAGAAAATAGTTTTGAACTTGTTTTAAAATGGATGCTTAAAGGACATAGGCATTATTTGTATATTCTTTTCAAAATATTTTCTTGTTCTGGGGGCTCAGCTCATATTCATTACATAATAACAGCCGATTATATGCATTCACCTTTTGGTTATCTTCGGATGTTTCACATGCAGTGTCTTTACCCGATGATGGCCGTCATTCTTGTATAATTATCGTACTTAATTGGCAAGAGCATCATGAATATCAGGACCATTCTTATTTGTAGTACTGTGCTTCGACCATCCTGCATTTTCTACCATTACATTCTGAAACAACAAGTTTTATGACTCACTTTAATACTGAGCAACTCCTTGGGACCAAGGTAATTAATTATATGTTTGCTAGTGTATTCTGAGCTGAATTAATTTGTAACTTTACTTTTTCTCAGTAGACTCATAGATTTCAGATTGTTGTTTAATTCATTGACAAATAATTCTATTGCTGTAGAGAGAGAGTTTTCAAGGAGTGCCTTTAGACCACAAACTACTTGGTGAAAGTTGCATTTACGTAATGTTGGATAACTCAGATATCTTTAAGTAGGAAGCTCCAATATCTAACATTTTTTTAAATATTTTCTATATTCCGAGTCAGTCAATTTATGCACACTGGGTCATCTTTATCAGAAGACAAAACTTTACTTGGTTAAAGGAATATTGAATACATCATCTTATATTCGAAAATTAGCTACACTTATGATCTGATTATTGGTACCCGTACTCTTTTGATTGTTGGTTGCACAAAACTGAGCCCGGGACCCAGGGGTAGATTAGGTGGCAAAAGTAGCCCTGTCTCAGCCAGTGTTAGTGATTCTACACTCAATAAGCTGATCAATGAATTTTGTGACCTCCTACAGAACTTAAACTCGACTATGAAACATGTTGAGGTCGAAATTTACATGCTGTTAAAGAATCTATTGGCAAACTGATCCGAGAGTTGAGAAGTGAAATTACATATCTTAAACAGGGTGTTTCTGAGAAGGCGTCACGAATTCACATGCTCGAAAATGGACTGGAAGCAATGATAGAAACCTACGTAAGAATAATGTAGTAATTTACGGTCGTCAAGAAGGTACCAATGAAGCATCTGCAGACATAGTTAAACTAGTATGTGCTTTGTTAAGTGACAAACTGATTATCTCCTTATCAGAAGTGGACAACTCAAATGTTTTTAGACTAGTTAGGAGTCGTAATGGAAACGCCCTGTCTGCTGTTCATTCACCAGGGTGATGGTTAGAGATGATGTGTTTCGGAAGAGGATGGTATTAAGAGACAGAAATCTTCATCAATCGAGATATGATATCGGAGGAGAGAATCACGCCAAAGAACTTCGTAATAAAGGAAAATCAGTGAAAGTGGTCATATGTTTGTTATGGTCAGAAAATAACTTTTAATGACGTTATTGGCCAAGAACAATGCGAATTCTCCTATATATGTAAATTAAAGGAATCAAAACGCTTGACTACCATTAGACAATGTTTTGAATGGTAGTAAACAACATTCGACGAAGAGTAAAGAAACAAGTGTGGGCAAGGAATTCTGTGTTAACTACCAGAACACCAGATGTCTGCGAACCAAAGCCAATGATTTCCTTACTAATGTACTAACATCTTATTTTAATATGCTGTGTTTTACAGAGACATGGTTCAACAATGATATCATCTTGAATAATCATTTTGATGATAAATGTGATGTTAGTAATAGAGATTATATACAGTAGGGTCCTGCTAATCCGAAAATCCGGATAAACCGAAAAGAGCCCAGGGAAAATATGCCAAATTATTTTTAACTAACTCAAGAGGGGAAAATAAAATAGTTTTTTCGTGTATTTTGTATACAACGTACAAGAAAATGAACTCAAAGTACAGAAGTACAGGGTACAATTTTAATCACATACTGTAATTAAAGTACGATACTGTTCATTATAAAGAGCTCAAGGACATTAGCCTACTAAAAATTGTATGTCCGGATATTTCGAACTTTTGCTAATCCGAACAGGGCACAGCCCCAACTAGTTCGGATCAGCGGGACTCTAGTGCACTAGTAAACTTGAATGTGACAAGAGGTGGTGGTGTTGCATTAGCCATTAAGAAAATCTTCTGTTCTGTTTTAATCTCTAGCGTTTCAGGAAATTTGTAATGTATCATGCCCCTCAAAGGTGGGTAGACACAAAAGCAAACAGTGGGCCCGTGACGCCTTGTTGCAGAAAAGGGAGCAACACTTCACACAACGTGATCAAGCCTACGTGGGAGACAAGCCTACATTACGCCACAGGAGAGGGCACATAAAAAAAACCGCTATCCGACCTCAAGACAGGGAGAGTACCTACCCATCAGCACCCTGCTTCAGCCAAGCACCATCGAAGACATCACACACTCTAGTACCATGAAGCATGCATGGAAGAAGCCCGAGAGAAGTGTCAAAACGCAGAAAGTTGGCAAAACAGAAGACGAGGAAAAGGTCCTCAAAAGAGGGGGAAACGCAAGCGAGAACATCCCGCAGAAAACCAAAATACAAAACGCTGTTTTAGTGACCTAACGCAACTAGGCCCCTAAAATGTACAAGGCTCAACGCAGCAGCGCACTAGTGAACACTAATCACGAAATTTAGACAAACATAACTGATTTGGATATTCCCTAATTTTTGCAGAAACACTGAATCAAAATAATAGAACTTTACTTCATCTGGAGTTACTTTCTCATAAACACTTGAAATTACACTTAGCGAACTGAAATGGCGACAGGTTGGGAACCTTTAATATCACAGTGATTGTAAATTACCTACTTCTTAATGGAACCCCTGACACAAGGAATATCTGGTGAAATGTAATTTATTTTTACTTAAAAATGATAAACGCAATGCAAAAAGATTCATTACTGAATTTTTTGAAAGAAAAAAAGTGTCCAGAGAAAATCTTTTAGCAAATCACAACGTATTTCAAAGATGCTGTTATTTTCACATATTTGGAATTATAAACTAATTATTTACAGAGATGTTCTGCCTAAGAGCAGAAATAAGATTTCACACACTTCTTTTCCAGAAGATTAGGTTACCTTTTGTTTTTCAAATTTGGTAGACATTCTACACTTTCCCAGATAAATAAAATTTCCACAATTGTCGAAGCATTAATTTTTTTTCACGAAAATATTAATTTACGAATATAGCTGCTGGGCAGAATTTGCTATTATTCCAAAATCATAATCGAACATTTCGTATGTAATTTCCAGTTTTAACTTAACACAACCTTACCTCTTTTCTTATAATACAAACATGATATACTAGGGTTGGTTTAAGTGTAAGTTCACAAAACAAAATCTTTATGAGAGGTTTGCGAACGCAACGAAGAAGCTCTAAACGGCTGGTTACCGAAATAAAACATTATGAAATATTAAATCTTAGGTTTAATAAGAACCGGACATACTGCAGAGATTTCGTGTAATATAAAACATACTAGTTCCGAAGAAGAGCAGACAAAAAGCTGAGTGCAGAAAGAACGTGCATTCGAAAGGTAGCATCAACTATAGTGCAAGGTATAATATTCAAAGCATACGAACCAAAATTTTACGTGCTGAAATTTCGCTATCTAAACATATGTGAAACAGACTAGGGGTTCTGAGAGAAAGGGGAATTTTAAGACATTAACCATACATTACCTGATAGTAAAACCGACCGCCGGCGCCTGCCAAATTAAGCGGACATCACCACTTCACACATGCTTCCACAAAAACAAAAAATCACTAACATGCTGAAGGCGCACTTAATTTTTCACTGTGAAGAAAAAGGGGCTTAGAAGCACAGCTGATATATTTATATTTTTATTGAAGAAAAGCAAGAAAAAAAAGCTGCACACCACATATATCAGAGAAATCACCTTACACACTGATGAACTTCACAAAACCTCTTTGCACACCTCAAGGGGCATTTATTATGGACGATGCAAAATGCCAACTGTAGGATTCAATACTCAGCTTCTACCATGGAGAAAAATAGAGAAGACAGCTATCCGAAATCGAGATCTTCGATCAGAAGAGGCTGCTTTTAGTATTAATAAACTTTTAAAACATGGGCTGCCTTATAAATTTGCTTTAAATATAATTTTCAGAGGCTGCATATATTTTGTGCACCTTCCCCTACTCAGCTACCATAGTTTTACTACTCACTGGCCTCAGCCAATGAGAGAAGAGGATCAAATCAGACAAGGAGCGAAAGCGGGTGTGGCTTAACCACCAAAATTCCGACGAAAATAAATCAATAATCAGATCCTTTAATTCGTTTTTGAAGATTTTAAACGAAAGAAAAATTGTTAAAGAAAAAAGGCAATAAAATATGCTAAGAAATATTAAGTAATAAAATCAAGAAACAATAAGAATAAAATCCCGCCAATCAACTATGAAAGGAATTACCTTACTGGCTCGGCTTCTTTGATATGTGGACAAACACTTTGAAGTTGCCGAAGACGAAAAAAATATCCGATAAAACATGAGCAAAAGAAAATGAAAAGACAAAAAAAAAAAAAAAAAAGAGAGAGGGTTTGACCAACTGAAAATGGGTAACTACAAATTTCAACAGCATTATTGTATCTATGAAGTTCTCGAATGTTCATTTTTGTGTGTGTATTGTTTACTTTATACCACAGGCTAATACTAATGATTACTAAGAGTTTTATGATTACGTGGAATCGAATTGCACCCCTGGTTATTCTGTTTTATGTGTAGGTGATTTTAATCTTTCCAACGTTAGAATTGTTAATGAGAAGGCATTTAAATAGTTCAAACATTAACAACAAAAATTTAATATTGAACCATCTTTGCGAATTCTTTAATTTTAAATCGTATAATTACATCTATAATAGGATGAGTAGATTCCTTGATCTGGTTTTAACCAATTTCATGGATGATTGCAATAAGGAAAGTGTCAAAGAAGATACATATCATCCAGCACTGAGTTTCGTACTACCTAAATTTAAGTATGAGGTTAGGAAGAAAGTCAAACCTAGATATTGTTATGATTATGCGGAAGGTACTTATGACTTGCTCTATAGAACATGGACTGGAGTAATATGTATTTATCCGATGATGTTGTGGATGTCATTGATATTTTCTATGATAAACTCTTCCATATTATGATATTTGTATTCCTATTAAAAAGGTTATTGGTAGACAATACCTAAAATGCTTTGACAGGGAACTTAGGATGAAAAATTTCTTCGGAGACGTATTTCTTCTAATACTCAAGACTATGGTTTCCATGAATATTGGAAACTAAGTTTCTTAGCGCTTAAGAAGGACTTGAAACGAAAAATTAAAAGGAAACAAAATGATTACATGGATTGTACTTTACATTCTATTCGTTGAAATCTGAAAGTTGTTTGGAATAATTGTCACATCGAAGAGGAAAAATAAAACTAATGGGCTGAAATACAGAGGGTTAGTATCAGTTCTACTAAGGAGGTTGTTAATGCCTTTCTTTAACATTTCCACTCAGTGTATGTTAATACGAGTAATATTGGTGTTGATAGACACATCGATGAAGAGAACAAGTTCTATTCTTTAGATGTACTTGGCTTTGGTGAAGTTAACGCTGATGAAATCCTTGATTACTTTAAAGCTCTGCGATCATCGAAGTCAATAGGATTGGATAACATCCCGGCCTACCTTTTCAAGATATGTTGGGAATTATTAATGCATCCCTAAATATTTAATCCCTACATTCACTTACCTACATATTCAATCTGGCCATAAGTAGTAGCACTTTCCCAGAAGTCTGAAAAGTCTGCAAAAGTAACACCCATTCAAAAATTTGGGAACGCCTCAACAGTTGAAGAACATAGGCCAATTTTAATTTTGCCTGGTTTGCTCAAAGGTCTTTGAGACTGTTCTCTATAAGAGGGTTTTCTCTCATGTTGCACCGATTATTCCTCCTCAACAGCTTTTGCTAAAGAGATCTATTATGTAAAACTTCATGATTCTTGAATAGGATACTATTTCGGCTTTAGGCAAGCATATACAACTTGATTTAATATACATTAATTTTGTGAAAGCTTTTGACAGGATGAAAAATTACATATTATTAAGGAAGTGGGAATGCCTAAATTTTTCAACACGTACTCTGTCACGGTTCCACGACAAAAGACTGAATGTAGAAAAGGCGAACGACAAAAGAGCGACTCCAGAAAAGCGACTTACAAATTTCAATTTCAATTTCAATTTATTCAGCTTGTACATTAGCTTACGAATAGTAAGCATTACAGTTGTCAGATAACAAAACATTACAGATTATCGGTTAAATATTCAGCCATTGTGTAATAAGACTTTTGTACAAAGAAATTGAACAGTCTTCTCTTAAATATATTCATATTGCTTATACCTTTCATGTCTATCGGAAGTTTATTGTATAAGCGTGTACAGTTCATATATACGCTTTTTTGAAAAGAAGAGGAATTTTGCTGTGTAACATATACATTTTTTTGTTGCCTAGTATTATATTAATGAATACTGTTACAACGAATTAATAGTTCTTCATTTTTTGTTACATATAAAATAGACCTGTACATATATAGACATGGTAAAGTCAGCAGTTTTTGATTTCTGAACGTATCTTTACAGGATGTACCTCTACGTAAACCAAAAATTAACCTAATTGCTCTCTTTTGTAGACGGAATAGCGTTATAACCTTGGTTGAGGAACCCCAAAAAATCACTCCATAGTTTATTAGTGAATAAAATTTTGCAAAGTACAACGATAAAAGTGACTGGCATGAAACAGTATTACATAATCTGTAGAGCACAAAGCATACTGAACTTAGTTTACTAGCTAATTTGTTTATATGTTCATCCCATTGGAAATTATCTTGAATTAAAACTCCTAAAAATTTGACCGAGGATGAGATTTTAATTGTTCCTGAATCAATGATAGCTAAGGAAGAGAGCAGGCTTTGTTTTTTTAGATGAAAATTTAGAATAGTTGTTTTTTCATAATTTAGATTCAGTTTGTTTGCTGAAAACCAAGTTACAAGACTGTCAAAAGTAAATTTCAAATTTTCGTTTAATTCCTTCATAGAGTTGCCTGACACAAGTATATTTACATCATCAGCATATAGTACACCGAAACCAGGTTCTATACATTGCAATAGATCATTGATGTATAGTGAAAAAAGTATAGGTCCCAATATGGAGCCTTGGGGGACACCTTTACTAACTTTTTTGACAGTGGAAAACGATGTACCTAAGTTATTTTGAATACGTTTTTTGATTTGTACTGCTTGCATTCTATCAGTAAGATATGATTTAACCCAATCGTAAGAAATGCCTCTAATTCCATAACGATACAATTTTGAAAGTAATATTTGATGATCAACAGTGTCAAAAGCCTTTGAGAGGTCAGCAAACAGCCCAATGACATAATATCCTTTATTTAATCTAGCCATAGTATTCGTAAGAAAATCAAAAAGGGCTGTATCCGTTGATTTATTTTTCTGAAAACCATGCTGGCGATTAGATATGATATTACAAGAATATAAGAAATTATTTAAGCGCGATAGCATCAAAGATTCAAAAATTTTTGAAAATGTTGACAAAATAGAAATAGGGCGATAGTTTTTCGGATCATACATATCACCCTTTTTATAAATAGGGATGACCTTAGCAAATTTTAACTTATTGGGAAACACTCCTGTTTCAAAAGATACATTGATAAGATGACAGAGTACTTTTATGATGTGAGGAGCACATTTTAATAACCTTACTCGGAACATCATCAATTCCTGATGAACTTGAGACCGATAATTTACTTATTGTGCGTGATACTTCTTCCTCAGTAACTGGGGTTAGAAACATAGTTTGGTCATTAAATTGAATCGTATTAATTTTTGTGTGGGTGGTTTTATTAGGTGACGACTGTGTAGTCATTTCAAAATGATTACTAAATGTATTTGCAATATCCTTTGGGGCAGTACATATCTTATTATCTACACACAAATAATCTATGGTGTTTACTTTTCTTTGGTCAGTACTCTCATTTATGACATCCCACATGGCTTTGGTTTGTTCTTGGACCTAGAGATATACGCATTGTTATAAGAAAATTTAGCTGTTTTTATTACCATACGATACACTTTTCTGTAGTTCTTGATATAGTTTACGACATCCGAAGAAATTTGATGTTTAGCTTTTAGCAGCTTGTTATAGCGAAACAAAGTCAACTTGGAGGTAAATATTCCTTTGGTAATCCATTTAACATTGGTTTTGTTTCTTACTATTCTAGGTTTTGCCGGAAAGGAGATATTAAAATAGTACAAGAAAGTTTCAAGAAATTGTTGATACTTTTGATCAACTGTACCAACCTCATATGTACTGTCCCATAATTCTGTCGATAAATTACCACAAAAATTTTCCATGTTTTTGCGCGAGAAATTCCTAGACTGCACCGTATATATTTTATCATTCTTATCAATTTTTCCATTCAATTTAAAAGTAAGCTGTATAGCATCGTGGTCAGAAAACCCTAAATTTTTTACAAATAATTTCTGATAACCAAAGGATTTGGGTAGTACAAATTGATCTAGAGCGGATTTGTCTTGCCGGGTGGGTACATTGACTATTGCCTCTAATCCGTAAGTATTAAGTAGCATCTGAAGTTGCTCTTTGTTTACTGATGGAGTTAGCCAATCAACATTTAGATCCCCACATAGAATTATTTTTTCAGATTTATTTGAACTATTACCTAAAATAAGATCTAATGCATTAACAAAAATTTCAAAATCGCTACAAAATGAGCGACCAACTAAAAAAGCGAGTGTCAAAAAGAGCAACTACCGAAAGGGCGAATGCCGAAACAGCGAATGACAAAAAGAGTAACTACCAACAGAGCGAATGACAAAAAGAGCGACTACCAAAAGACATATTTTGGTCATATGGTGACTTGTTCAATTCAGTAGGAAATCAAAACTGTAATTTTGTTTTCGCATGTTCCTTTTACACTTTAATTAGATTGTGTTCGTTAAATCCATTCTCACATTGACTGATTTTATTTTTTTTAAATGCACAGCTAATACTTACCTGTAGAAAAATTCTTTAATTCTCAAGAGTTTGTTTCATCAGCTGTTTATATCAGCAGACAGGTATCTTAATAGATAGAGCCCTGGGTTGGTGTAGGATAAGTTATAATTATACTACAATTCTCCTTTTTCTAACATGACATGGTAAAGCCACCCATTTCTAATATTGAGACATTCGATTACGTTGTGTGTTGTAATTAACATCGGTGAGTAGTGTTCACTTTATCAGAGTATGCTCGGTAACGAGTACAAGGGTTAGTTATCACGAATGAATATACTTGAAAAACCAATAAAATATAAGAAAGCTTTCAATAATACTAAAACCTAAATGTAGTTTAATTTAACGCCGGCCAATAATCAACAGTGTTAGAATATTTTTATTGATTATTTTCCATTTGAGCTCTAATAATATTCATAGTTTCGTAATTTCTCAACAGGATACGCCATATATAATTTTTTTTTAAGAAAAAGACGCTTGGTCTAGTAATTAATCATGCTTCATTTTATTGAAATCTTAAACAATGGAGAGTGTATAGTAACTTTCTGACGTCCCGAATGTTTGTACTTTAGACAATAGACAAATTTAATGAATACGAGGTTTCTTATATTAGAGTTGCTAACTAGTAAGTCGACAGAGAAGTCAGTTTACATTACATAACAGTGCATAGCAAGTTTAACTAATTATTAAATATTGTATTTCTTACTTAACTCATATTTTCTTGTTTGTTGCTAGTTTAACGCATTGTTTAAAAGTATAGAGAAGGTTAATGTTAGCGTGAAGTGCGCTGCTGCACTTTTGATTTGACCTTTATTTCGGCTATAAATTAAAAATCTGGTTTGGTTTAAATTCATTCGTTGGCCTAAATCATCATATTGGATAATACAATGTAATTAGCATTTTGTTGTCTAGTTCAAAATGTTTTATTAAGTTTTAAATTATGATGCGCAGTTCCCGGCAGATAGCCACGATTTTTCTCTACAATCGAACGGTTTTATATATAGTCTTTACTTGTTAACTGCGGTAAATAAACTACGTTCGCGTCTAGTGTTGCCACCTCACTATTATGATGAGGGACCCTATCTTTAGTAAAACTTTATTTGTATATGGGACACTATAGTAACTTTGGACTTCGGCCCGTCACAATTTGCCCCATAGCTATTAAAATTAACATCCAGGCCCTGCCGTGACTCGAACCCGGGAACTTCAAACCGTTGGCCGACCCTAACTGTCTATTTGTATGGATGTTCGTTTATCTAAAATTATTAGTAATTGTTTGTTATTTAATGGTGAAATCGTATGCTTTTAATAAACAGGATATGCTAACTGGCTTCTCAAAATTATTACAAGTTGAAGTTAGGAATTCGGAATTAATTCAAAGAGTCCAGAATATTTGGATGATAGAAATTATCGATTCGTTTTGTTGCGATTCCATATGTAAAGATAGTCGTGAAGAACTTCAGTTTTATCACTTTAGTTGTTCATGTATTGCAGTCTTGAAAACAACTAATTCGAAATAGTAGTGACTTTGATATATGTAATGATCTTTTCAGCAAATGTTACGTTAAGTAGCAAATGTTAAGTAAAATTGTACTTCACGGTGGTGAAAATATAAATCGTAAAGAAATCTAGTTCATTCCTGTACTTATTGAATTTAGGTAAGCATATTTATAGATGTAGCAATCTTGTGTTTCATTTTCTATATATAATTTGTCCGATCGTCACCCCGTGACACTAAAACTACTCTCGAGATTATATTAAACAAAACGAATCGATAATTTCTATCATCCAAATATTCTGGACTCTTTGAATTAATTCCGAATTCCTAACTTCAACTTGTAATAATTTTGAGAAGCCAGTTAGCATATCCTGTTTATTAAAAGCATACGATTTCACCATTAAATAACAAACAATTACTAATAATTTTAGATAAACGAACATCCATACAAATAGACAGTTAGGGTATATATACACACACACATATGGGAGGGAGAGAGAGAGAGAGAGAGAGAGAGAGAGAGAGAGAGAGAGAACTGCCGTAATTTTTAACAGAATGAAACCAAACTTGGCACAAAAATTGGTTGTCTAAATACTTGGATGGGTTAATGATCGGAAGAAAAGCTTCAAAATGGTGGCCGTTTGAACGTTTAAAATATTCTCAATTATGAATCGATAGGAACATAACTTGGTACAAAATGGGTATTTACAATAACTTAGTTGTGTGTGAAAATCAGCATGATCGAACAAATTTTCAAAATGGCAGCCGTTTAAAATTTTAGATGTATCTTCTCGTGCGGCCCTGCACTGAAATATCTTTGTGAAATAAAGGAAAGGGGGTTCCTAACAAAGAACTGGTGGCTTCCAGACCTGAAGACAAAATCCTATTATTAAAATATGAGAATCTTTAGTTTTATGATGAAGATTATGGTTACAAAATTATATTTGTTTATCAACTCACTATTAATAGTCAATAATAACAATAATAACAGTTTATCATGCAATGTATGTGCACCTATTTTAAGTGTTATAACCTTGGGGAGTCGCTATCGCGTCAGAAGGGTCCGGGCAAAAAGGAGAGGACAGAAAGGTCCGAGAGAGAACGGCCCCGCGTCAAAAGGGCCAGAGTCAAAAGGTCATTCGCTCTTTTTGTCAATCACTATTTGTCATTCGCCCATTTGGTAGTTGCTCTTTTTATCATTCGCAATTTTTGTCATTCTCTTTTTTGTGATTCGTTCTTTTAATAGTCGCTCTTTTGGCATTCACCCTTTCGATAGTCGCTCTTTTTTGTCATTCGCTGTTTTGGAATTCACTCTTTCGGTAGTCGCTCTTTTTGTCATTCGCTCTTTTAGTTGGTAGTTCATTTTGTAAGTCGGTCTTTGTGTTAGTCGCCCCATTTGTAGTCGCTTTTCTGGAGTCGCTCTTTTGTCGATCAATGTTTTTACATTCGAATTTGTGTTGTGCTACCCTCTGTCACTCATGAAGTCATACTTGAAAAATCTTGTATTACATGTATCTTTTACAAATACGAGGAAGAATCAAAAACTAAATGATTAAATTTTTTACAGGAAAACTGGGATATATTTGCAGAAAGTAAGATATGCAATTTGAATAGTCAACATTGCTCTACTTCTCAACATAACCGTCATGGACATTAAAGCACTTGTCCCAATGACACCAACTTTTCGATGCACATAGTGTAGAATTCGTTCGGCTGTTTTCACCTCACCGTCGCTGTTGAAGTGTATGCCAGTCCAAGGTGTAGTGTTAGAGGTCCGAACAAGTGGAAGTATGAGGGCGCTAGATCTGGACAATATCCTGGATGTTGCAGTACTTCCCAATTCAGGAACGCAATTTTTCGGACACTGATGCAACAACATGGGGACGCGCATTGCCGTGAAGAATGATAGCCTTGTCCAGTGGCTTCTGCGAACGCTTTCTACGCGTAGCACCTCGTAGGCGATTTAATGTAGGAGAATAAACAGCAGCGTTCACAGTTTCTCCTTTGGTCAGAAAATCAGCAAGAAGCACACCTTGGTTGTTCCAGAACATAGTAACCATGACCTCTCCTGCTGAGTGTCTTGTCTTGAATTTTTTAGAGGGGGAGAGTTGGTGTGTTTCCATACCATACTTTGTTGCTTGGTTTCGGGGATGTAATGAGATGCCCACTTTTCATCTCCGGTGACAATGCGCTCAAGGAATGCGTGTCCCTCCCTGTGGTATCGAAACAAATGTTCAAACTTCAAGCCATGCGACTCTCCATAAGCAATGGTGTAAGCTACCTAGGGGCCCATCTCGCCGACAATTTTCGGTACTGAAGGTCTTTGTGGATGATCTGAAATGCAGTTCCATATGAGATGTTTACTGAACGTGCTATTGATGTGATCGTTGACCGCCGGTCTCGCTGAATCACGGCATTCATATAATTAATGTTGTCCTGTGTGTGAGATATCTGTGACCATTCTGATCGATGTTCATCGCGGACACTTTCGCGCACTGCTGTGAATTTCGCACATCAATTACTCACGTTTGTCAATGTCATAAACGTTTCACCGTATGCTGCACACAACTCCCGGCAGGCTCTTTTTCCTTTGACCACAAACACCGGATCACGCTGAGGATACCCACTGGCTCGAACATCTCCAGCTTCCTCAACATTTTGGAATAGCTGTAAAAAACAAACAAAAAAAAAACACAAAAGTTACACTCCTACCATCTGTTGGAGAAGTGCAGGACGACATGCTTTTCAAATTGTATATATTGTTTTCTGCAAATGCATCAGTTTTCCTGTAAAAAATTCTCAATTACTTTTTGATTCTCCCTCGTAATTTATCAAGCAGTTTTGATTCGTCCTCAGGTGTTCCTCAGGGATCTCGATTAAGTCCTTTATTATTTATATTATTGATCAATGCTCTTTCGAGCTGTCCGCATTAGTCGAAAATTTAAATCTAGCCTGATGATATTAAAATCTTTAGAAAAGTCGAAACCTATAAAGATGCAATATTGTTGCAAGCTGATATTGATGCAATTAGTTATTACTTTTTAAGAAATGGGTGAGGTATTAACACTCCTAAATGTAGTGCCATGGAGTCATACTAAAAGGCATGATCCAATATAATTTAGGAATACAATTAATGATGTTGAACTCCCAAGAAAGGATGCTGTTAGTATCAATGTTTACAATAAAATAAATTTTAACAAGTACGTGGAATATATGCTGAACTGGGTTTTAAGAGAACTCGGTTTTATATATAGAATGGTATGTGATTTCAAAGATTCAAATATTTTCAGTATTGTGTTTGAGACCTGTGTTGTACCAAAAATTGACTTTGCTAAGCTAGTATGGGATATGGATTGCAAGCACATACACAAATCTGCAAGGATGATCTAAGAATTTTTTAAATATGTTTGTTTATAAGTGTACAGGGTTTTATCCAGCGAGTATCACCTATAACACACTGGTTAATAACACTAACTTTAAATCTCACGAACATAGGAAAAATGTAGCCGGTGACTCTTTTAATTGATCAATAATTATATTTATAGTTCTGAACTTCTATCTCAAGTTAGTTTGTACAAACCAATCTATAAACTAAGATGCTACTCTCATTCCCTTTTTCTATATACTAAGTCTATTAACACTGATCTCTTCAATATCACCAGTAATAGATTGAGATATTTGTTAAATTTAACGTAAGTATATTATTTTAACCTGAGATTCTGTACTGTATAACCTATCTACTATATTGTATGTAAGTAGTGTTTGAAATGTAGTGGAAAATTGTCATTTCGGTATTATTGTATTTCTATGTAGTTATATACACTGTAACAGGGAATAAGCCAGTTGTATACCAGGTGTGTAAATATGAAACCAGAATTTGTGCATAGACGGCATTAGCTATCACTGTGGTTACCGTAAAACTGCGTCCTTGGTACCACTTGCTTGTTTTGACTGCTGATAACGATTTGCAACTCACAACCAGACAAGTTTCATGTCATAGTGTAGTGTTTAATAGTGTTGAACATGGCGCAATTTGTACCTACAAACTACCATGTGCGGAGAGCATTGATTTTTTGTTACCGTTTGAAGAAAACTGCTGCAGAATCGCATCGCATGCTTGTAGAAGCTTACGGTGACCATGCTCTTGGTAAGTCACAGTGCTATGCGTGGTTTACAAAATTTAAAAGTGGCGATTTTGACGTGAGAAACGAAGAACGTAGAACACCACCGAAAAAGTTTGCAGATAGCGAATTACAAGCTTTGTTGGATGAGAATGACGCTCAAACGCAACAACAACTCGCGGATCATTTAAATGTGACACGAAAAGCAGTTTGCATACGTTTAAAAACCATGGGCAAGATTCATAAGGTGGGAAAATGGGTTCCACATGCATTGACTGAACGACAGCAGGAAAACCGAAAAATCACTTGCAAAATTCTGCTCGCCAGGTACAAATGGAAATAATTTCCCTATCGAATTGTGACTGGTGACGAAAAGTGGATCCATTTCGAGAATTCTAAGCGTAAAAGATCATGGGTAACTCCAGAAGAACCGGCGACATCGACTGCAAGACCAAATCGCTATGGACGGAAGACAATGCTTTTTGTTTGGTGGGATCAAAAGGGAGTGATCTATTATGAACTGCTGAAACCTGGTGAAACCGTTAATACCCAACGTTACCGACAACAAATGATCGATATACATCAAGCTTTGCGTGAAAAACGACCAGAATATGACCAAAGACAACATAAAGTGATTGTGCTTCACGATAATGCACCCTCTCATACAGATAAACCGGTCAAGGAAACGTTTGCCAAGTTTTGGATGGGAAATCCTTCCGCATGCGGCTTACTCACCAGACTTGGCGCCTTCCGATTTTCACTTATTTACATCCATGGGACACGCACTTGCTGACCAGTGCTTCACATCTTACGAAAATGGCTTGATGTCTGATTTGCAGCACAAGAGACACAGTGTTTTGGTCTGGCATCCACACATTGCCGGAACGATGGCAGGAATGTATCGCTAGCGATGGCCAATACTTCGAATAAAATAGTTCTTAGCATTGCCATACAATCACTGTCTTATCTGTACACAAGTTCCGGTTTCATATTTACGCACCTGGTATTCTAGACTAAATAAATATCCTTCATTTAACATCATCCAGTACCAATCAAAAACAAATAATAGTCTACTACATATTACATAATCGTCTTTCACTAACACAATCTTAGCGAAGCTCGTCCTTCAATAACAGCAATTTCCTACTGGTACGGCTTTTCTTTATATTTCTTATTTATTCATATGAACGCATTCTCTAACAGCGGCGTAGAACTTTTTCATAATCCTAACACCAATAATAACTATCAATAATCTCACTGGCAACAGGGTTACTAGGCAAGACTGGTTGCTAGGCTATCAGTTTCATAAGCTCAGTTTCTTCTTTTAGCAGTTTATTGTTCTCAAACTGTTCTTCATAACCTCTTCGTATTTCTTGAATGGATTCCACTTGTTACCAAATAAATGTCTACGTACTTGTTCTGATTATAAAGGGACACCGACGACGAAACAAATGTTTTTCGTTTCGTGTCTTTTCAAGTCTCCGTCATAACAAGATTTTTCTTCTGTATGGATGTCTACTAATACTATATTTAAGAGTATTTCTGTATGAATCTTTGTGGCGGTCTTTTTTTGTAAGTATTCTAATTGAACAAGGCTACATGCTTTACAGTAGAAGGAAATAATATGAGTGTGATGAGCACTCACAGCTATTTTGTCCTTCCGAGTGGAAATACTAGTGGAAAATACTGTTGATGAACGTCTGCACTGATATACATATATAATCATGGTTACCAATAGTATAAAAACTTTATCAAATATCAGTATAGCTCAATTCATGTAGAAATTATAACTCGTAACAGAAAGGATGCCCTCTATATAACATTCGTTAATATTCCATAAGATATAACTAAATAACTTTTGTTACATGAAACCATTAAACATTTGTTATTGTACAGAGTCAAAAAAGAAAAACATACAGCTCGTAGGTCCTTATTTAAGGCTTAATCCAAGTAGGTTTTCCCGCCTTTTTCGTTTTATGTAAATTATTCAAATTTCAGTAGTGGAAAACAGAAATTAACTTTCACGGACCAAAGTTCGGTTCGATCTTCAATAATGAGTACAATTAGTTTTAATAAAATATTAATAGTGAACTCAAGATTGTGTGCAGACACTTTTGGGATAGAATAATGTCCCAAAAGTGTCTGCACACAATAATGCAGTTACTACTAGCATTTAATAAATAGTAATTGTGCTCATTATTGAAGGACGAAACGAACTTTGGTCCGTGAAAGTTAATTTCTGTTTTCTTGTACTGAAATCTGAATAATTGACGTAAAACGAAAAAGGCTGGAAAACTCACTTGGATTGAGCCTTAACAGTGAGTCTCTCCAGAATAGCGTACACAAGAATAATAATATTTGGTATTTTATTCCTAATTGATATTCATTTCGTCGTGGACAAATTTTCATTCAATTTACAAATTATTCCACTAGAACCTACCTTTTATTTCACATGGAAACACTCTGTAGTGAAAATAATCCCCCAAATCAAATAACCTTTCCCGATGATTGTTTCATGGCTATGCCACAGCCAACAAGTATATGAAAGGGCATTATTGCTATAATTATTACAATGTACACTAGCGGAGGATGTAAGCTTTCTTGTGCCTGTTCGTAATTTACAATATTGTGGCCTCTCCCTCTTGAACTTTCCTGTTCGGTGAAAAAAATCCTGGTTTTTGGTGCTCTCAAACAGTTGCATACAAAATACAAGCTAATGTTATTATTAAAGAAATTTGTTACTTGTAAAATTCTGTTGCATGTTGTTTCCACAAGTTACAAGTTATTCGTTAAAACTTATTAGTAATATTTTTGAAATTATTAGTGCATTGTACAAGCGTCTGTTGCATAAAAGAAACTAATAATGGAAGATATTTTAGAAATATCAGCACTTACTAATATTTTTTTTAAACAAGTCTAAGGTAGCCCATAAATGCAAAGCATATTTATATTTCTCTATGTTCAGAAATTATTAATGAATGGTAGTTTCCACTCTTATTTCACACTTTTATGAGTCAAAACGTTATGTTTTGCGTTACAACAGTTCCACACACTTTGGAAACACTATATTTATCCTACAAATTTTACATTTTCTGGAGTAGCTGAAGTAAAATTAACCCTCATTGTCTTCGTCAATTTATTTTGTGACAACGAACACGAGCTACTGCGGGACACTTATTCTATTTAATCTTCTGTAAAACACACAGAGTTTAATTTTCCACTGCTCATCGCGGTTTCACATTTTTAAAGAAGTTACGTTACCCATACACAAAGTTCAAATAACTGTGAAGTCGTGGTAAGATTGTCAACTGTAATTTGCAGTATTGCCAGATTTACTAATATTATTAGGACTGATTTTATTAGAAAACACAAAATCGTTATACAAGAGAAATTATTAGTATTTGTATGTTGTTAACTTCTAACTTGTGAATTTCTACAAATATTATTAGTAACTTTATGCAATAGGCCGCAGCAGTTGTGGGGTCTTCGGATCTCTTCGGAGCTGGACACACGTACATAAATATATACATAACAAGCACCCTGGTATTATTTTCTTTCGAGTCACTTCTCAGCACCCAGTTCGGTTACTCATTGCTGTTAACTGGTCGATAATGGATACTCTTTTATCTTTGTGGTATCATAATCTTACTTGTTTACAATATGATCTGTTTTAACTTTTCTCGCTTTGTTTTCTTATTGTAAGCTACAAAGGTCAATTTAAATGTAGATATGATTATGTACATCATGTACCGCAATACTTTTGGTGATACTAATCTATAATAAGAATATTTTGTGCGGTCTACCACGGAAGATGTATTAAGCATTTTTCATTGACACCAACAAGGAGACCGTCAATGAGATCATGTCGAAACCTACCGTGAAATTTTCCTAGGAGGATCTACACCCTATAAAGAGATAATATACAAAAAATAGCTGCCATATTAACTGCAAGATACAGAGATCGGGACTGGGATATTGGTTTAAGTGTACGAAAAGTGTATTTTTTATGACTCAATCAACGAGTCACTTCTGATTCACTTTCGTCAATTAATGACATTTTGTCAAGTTGTAGAAATTCTCCCACACCGCAGCACTCTTCGGCAGTAACGTATTTATGGGGTCTGGAGCCTCCTAATTAAGATTTTTTGTAAAATTCATAGATTTTTTTTTTGTTTACAAAACGAAAGTTAATTTCAGATGCTTCAGACCATCTACGTCCCTGGCAAGGAGTTCCAAAGCGCTGCAAGGGACTGTTGACGACAGCTCTAAATGACGGAGACATTTATCGTTTTGTTATTATGTTCTTATTCAACACAATTAAATAGTACCTTGAATTGTTTTCTTATTTTTCTAGATGAACAGAAATTATTAAATCTTCGCCGAGACAGTCTCTTTAGGTGCCACTGCTCTAAAATGGCCTTAAAATACCTATGGGTAAATAATTATATTATTTAGGGAAGTCGAAGCGCTATTGCCTCTGATATCGAAATAGCTACTACATTAGCCTCTCATGCAATAAATCAATCCGGTGTCGCACTTTATTGCTTGGAACTTATTTGAATTCTATGTAAGCAGCTGAGCCTCACAACAATGGAAATTAGAATCTCGCAAAATCTGCGTTCTCTTCTTTTGTTGTTCTCATTTCTATCTTCCGATTGTTCTCTAGTTGATTATTCCTAAGATACCTAATTACTTTTGAAGGTGTATTTTCGTGGGGGTTGATACGATCCCCAAACGTATGTACTGAATGAAATGTAGCATAGGTTTAACATTTCACAGTAAAATTAACACGGAGATTAATTGTCCGAATAAACAACGGGGAGAAACTCAAATGCGAAGAACAAAAATAATTACGGATAAAGAACTAATAATCTACTGTATAGTTAAGTAAAATCGATGGTATTCAAAAGAGAATTTGATTAGTGGAAGGCTATTATCATACACTGTAAAAAAAACACACTTTTTTAACACTTTTTTGAACACCTTTGAGCACTTTCTGGAAACGACTTTAGCTCACTTTCGAACACTTTAATAGTGTCCAAAAGTGAAATAAAGTGCTATTAAAGCGTCTCAAAGGTGTTCAAAAGTGTTTTAAAACTGAACAAAAGTGTTTCCTTAATAGTGCTACAAAAGTGCTCAAAAGTTCAAAGAAAGAGCCCTCAATTTTAATGTGTTCCAAAAGTGTGTTTTGGAAACTAGTTTCTACTACTTTCAGAACACTTTATTCACTTCCAAGCACTTTGGAACATTTTATGAGCACTTTCTTACACAATATTACGCGTCATTAAGATATTACGTCAGCACGTTTTTGGTCAATTTAGACCCCTTCCCTCTTAGTAAGCAACATTAAATAGATACCTTATCCTAATATATAGACCCCTAGCAGAAGAATATATACAGTATATAGACCCCCCAGCAGAAGTATAAAAACCTTGAGTCTCTTTGCTCCCGGATGCTGACATAATATTTGAACGACACCTGACACAAAATATGTACATTATTCAATTACATATTTAATTGTGACGCAGAGTATCAAAATCCGTTATTTATTTTTTACTATAATTATCGAATTTTGAGACTACGCAGTACAGTTAAATATGTATTTAAAGCATATACATATTTTCACGTCAAGAGTTGTTCAAATATCAGCATTCGGGAGGAGGGGATTCAAGCTTTGCTTATTTTTGCTGGATGTCTATATATTAGGGATAGTACATCTATTTAATGTTACTTACTAAGGAGGGGGTTGTCTAAATTTACCAAATGTGCTGACGTAATATCTGAATGACACCTAATATATTTAGCGACGGCGCGTATTATCAAAATTCACCCACCTTTTTTCTAAAAATATTTTTTATCCAAAAATAAAACTTATCTATGGCTAAGAGATTTCGAATTAAAACTCCATTTATCCGTGTTAGAACGGCTCCGAAACTTTTTTTTTTTTTTTGTAAAATATTCCTGAAGTGGATATAAATGGTTTTCATGTTGCACGCCTGAACTTTAACTTCAACCGGAAATCTTACGCAGATAGTAAGTATATACTTTCGGAATGACTGATAAGAAATATATTAAAAACGACGACACTCACCATATGCTGGGTATAAGAGAAACACGCTGCGTTGTATTTCTTGACCTGTAATTTGCGAGCCTGGGCTCTGCTCTGAGCTGAACAATTCGACTGAATTCTTTCAGGATTTTCCTGTCCCAGATGAATGTCGGGATGGTATCTTTAGGCGTGTCCGAACTAATTCTCTTTCACGGTCGTGTTTCCTTCGAGGATAGCCATAGGCAGTTAGCCTATAAATAAAACATGAGAATACCTGCAAGAAATAATTGTTATCTACATCGAAAATGCATTTTAATTTGCCTACACTCCAAATTATTAATATTTTCTTTCTTAATGTTTTAAAAGTTTGGAAAAATTAACTATATATTATATTAAAGTATATTAAAACAATAATAATAATGGCCACTAAGTTTTTTTTTTAAATTTAATGCTTTACTTTCCATCATTAAAAAAATGAACAAGAATCCACAGTCCAGAAATAAAGGACTGTAAAGTCAGAAAAATTGTTGAATTCACTAAAACTGCAAATGTTTGTTTGTCTATTTAGCTTATGTATGAAACTGTTAAAGTTATTCTTCTGAGAAATTACACTCACACACGATAGCACAACGGACGTATTTTCTTGATATGCAGAACGTTCTTATCTCGTATGTTTAAGGCCAGGTAGAAATAGGGCCCCTGAGCAGCTGCAGGGTCCGTAATTGCCCGGAGGTTCGACACATCCTAGAACAATATCATAAAATATATAAATCACATGAAATTGTATTTTCTCTGACGAAATTACATATCAAAAAACATGTATAGAACGCAGGTAGTATTTGTAGTTACTAGAAAAAAAATCTGAAACAAAATTATTATTAATCGTATCTAGTAATATACAATGCTGGCCATTAAAAATGCAACATCAAGGAGATATCGGATCAATGCAAAATATGTAGAGCGTGGAAAGATAAACAACTGATTAGCACGACAGCTCCGTGACCTATCAGAGGCGCCGGGTATGCCATCTAGGAACAGCAATCGGAGCCAGGCCAGAGAACCACAAAGCAGTAGTATACAACTCTTGGTGTCACGTGAGTGTGTGTGTGTGGTCGAAAGGTGCCTCGTTATCGAACATGGCAACCCTGCCAGCAGGTCTCCACCTTAGATCGGCGAAGGACTGTAGCATATGGAGAGTGAAGTTTATCCTTCCACGATATTGGTGCCCATATTAGAAGCACTGCGTCCATATTGCAGCGCAAATAGACTCGATGGGTTCACGAAGATACTACGCAGCGAAGTGCCGGATCCCAACAATTGCACCATATCGCGGGTCGCGAGGACAGACGACTTGTGTGTACGGCTCTGGCGGATCGAGCAGCAACATCCCGAAAACTGGCGCACGCACTGGCGGATGCTGCACAGCGCTCAGTGTTCGCACGAAGAGTTGTACGTCGTTTGGAAGAACAGGTCATATTTGCATGGTGCATATTGCTGCGGCTTCCACTGAGCACAGAACGGGTATGCAAGAATACACTGGTGTTGCCAACTCCGCGCATGGAGAGCCTAATGGCAGGACATCCTCGATTCAGACGAATCCCGCTTCTGTCTGCACCATAATGATGGCCGCTTCCTTATCTGGCGGTACCGTGGCATTAGGCTAGGCGACGTTCGCGTTTTGCATCACCACGTCGCGTGCGTCCGGTGCCAAATTTGCGGGCTGCTATCTTTTCTCCTTTTTGGTGTTGCATTTTTAATGGTGAGCAGTGTGTCTGTTTTAACAGCACCATTAGCTCTATAGAAATATTGCTACAAGACACTCACAGCTAAATTAAATTACATACAAAACGAATTATTTTATTACTAAAGATAATAGTTTTATCTGTAATCTTGCTAATTCGCAATTTTCTGTTCGTTGCTGAACAAGTTCTCGAAACTAACGGCAGGTGACAGTGCGGTTTAGTAACATTCTACTGCCTGGTGCGGATAAAAGGAACTCATTGCAGGATTATGCTATATTAAAGCTTTCTTACTTTCACGCAACATTCAGAAAAAAAAATTAATTATAATGGATTATTTTTATTTTTTTAAGTATATAACAGAAGAACAAACTAATTTGTAAACTGAGAAAAAGCTTTGTTGCCTATTAATATTTTTTTATTTCAAATCAAAAGAAAGGAAATAACTCTTATTGTTTCACAATTATTATTAGAAATATTGGCATTAATAGCAAAAAAAAAAGGTAAAGGTAAAGCTATCCCCTGTGCGATACGCACGCGCCGTGAACGGCGCATGGGGGATGTGAAGGTAGCGCTCCACATTTTCTTGACCTACGGTACGAAGTGAAATAGCAGAATTAATAATAATAATAATAATAATAAGAAGAAGAAGAAGAAGAAGAAGTAAGAGGAGGAGAAAAGTAGAAAAATTCTAGAACACTTAATACTTAACATCTAGAAAAGGAGGCAATTTGTTATTAAATTTACAACAGAGTAAACCCTAGTAAATTACGTATGCAGGGTGTTACAATAGCACCAACAAAATTACCTCACGAAATTCCTGACATGAAAATAAGAAAAAAGTATACCACCGAGGGTGCAAGAATGCTGTTTTTCACGCTATAGGCTGCCGAAACCGTAGTCGAGCTTGATATTTCTAATATCATGAACAGTAACTGAGGGGACATTGTACTCAGAATGACTTCAAACCTGCTTCATTCAAAAATGATTATTCCAAAACAGTACAATGGGTGTGCAAGAGATTCTTTAAAAGAAGTAGGGGTTCCTAGAAATTCTCTAAAGTAAATGTGGTTGAAAATCAGCGTGAATGGGGGACTACTTTTCATCAAGTAACAATATTTCATTTACGGCAAGTCGATATCTCAAAAAGATTTCCGTTGCGGAAAGAATTTTTATAGCGTGGTAGCATAACAAACTGCAGTAAATTACATGCATTTCAAAGACTGGAATACGAATATTTGGACGGGCGTAAGCCATAGTGCTGTTACCGCCCATAAAATTCATTTTATCATTTATACGAATATTTGGATAGAGAAGGTTTGAAGTCATTCAGGGTATCATGCACCTCAGCTCTACAAATAATAGTATTGGGAATATCAAGCTCTAGAGTTCATTTTCCAACACATTCGGTAGTCTATAGTGTCTGAATCTAGCATTTGTTCACCCTTGATGGCCCATACTTTTCTTGTTATTTTGGTGGCAGGAATCCCCTGAGGTGATTTTGTCGGTGCTATTTTGCAACACCCTGCATTATTTAAATCATTCTATAGTAACAATACCAGGAGAAAATTAAATCTGATTTTCTCGCAGTATAGTTTCAAAACATTACGCGCGTTTTTAATGTTGAGCGCGTAACGGTTAAGTTGTGCACAGTACGTCCATTATGAGCTGCTGCAACCAGACGAAATCATCAATTCCGTCCTGTACTGTGCACAACTCGATCGTCTGAACGAAGCAATCCAGAAAAAGCTACCAGAATTGACCAACAGAAAGGGAGTTGTGTTCCATCATGACAATGCGCGGCCACACACATCTTTGATGACTCGGAACAAATTGACGGGACTTGGTTGGGAAGTTTTGATGCATCCACCGTATAGCCCGGACCTTGCACCGTCTGACTACCATTTGTTTCGGTCTCTGCAAAACTCTCTTGATGGTAAAAAATTGGCCGACCGAAGCGCCGTTGAAAATCACTTGGCCAAGTTTTTCGACGAAAAACCAAAGAAGTTCTACACCGATGGAATTATGAAGCTACCCGAAAAATGGCAAAAGGTCATAGATAATAATGGTCAATATGTACTTGATTAAAATTGATTTTCAATAAAGACATTTTTTGTTCAAAAATGTACCAAAAAACCGCGGAGACTTTTTATATGACCCTTTATATACCGAATAAAAGTTCCCAAAGAAATGTTTCAACTTTACAACGTTTTCTCTATAAAGTTTAACATTTTGCTTGTGTCACAAAGATGTACAAATATTTCCGAAGTGAGTGATTTGTTATTAACGTCCTAAACGAGATGGTGAGTTTGTAAGCACGACACCCGCAGTTTTTGGTTTAGTGTGTTCCGAACCACTCCGTTCAATAGACCTCGGCGGGAATTGAGCCCGTGATCAAAGGCACAGAAAGGACGAGTTCTAACCTCTCGACCACTCCGAGTTCATTATATTTCAATTAACGATCCCTCTAGTTGGCTGAAAGGAAATAAATCATTAAAGGTTAAAATATACATTGGCGTCAATAATAAATTTACTATTATCACATATCCGCATGCAGACTTGAAAGACCAAATTAAATTCTAGGTAATGTGTAGCTTGGAAGTCCATTGTCTGCCTTGGGCTTTTCAGGTAACACAAACAAGGACCCTCCCAGTACAAAGGTTTGCACACAGCTGTGCTGCATGACTCTCACACACTCCACTAAGTCGACAGCTGATTTGGGATACTGCACATTATCCTGTTATCACGAGAAAAATTCACACAAATAAAGAGACTCCAACTTAAGCAAAACAAAAACTCGTTTCAGTTTGTGCTTAGATACGAAGTGGCAGGCCATAAATAAAATTTACGATACGAAGTGGTGACTATATAAACATATAAAAACATATTTTCCTTCATAACTCCGTAAGTTTTACTAATAAAAGAAAATATATTTTATCTTTTTAAAAGAGTTTGACTGACTACTAATGGTAAACACTCGTGTAGCCACGGTGGTTCAGCGGTAGAGCGCTCACCTCTAGGGTGTGGAGTCTGCGACTTGTGCCATTTGAGTTTTAGTTTTTCTCGGGGTTCTGCCGTTTCCTTGTACTTTCTTCATTCCATCCTTTCCCCCGTCATTAACTTCCAATAGCCAAGGTTGCCTAAAGGCCTTAAATAAAATTAATAATAAAATTATATTGATACAACGAGGAAATCAGTGCGACAGAGGATGCAGTTACAACTGCATACATCAACTGGACTTCATTGTGTCGCGAAACAAATACTGATAGGTTAAATGATAGGGAAAAAATACTACCTGCAGCGTAATTCTGTCTTCACAACATCTAACCAAACTTTTTTTTAATCGAGTACAAGTTAACCGAAATTCATACTTTCACAGAAATATTAATGCTAACATTTAAAATTGCATAATGATATTAATAGTAAAGATTATATACAGAGGTGGAATATTCGGTAGCATGCTTGCCGGAGTCTCGAGGTCCCGGAGTTATTCCCAGGTGAATTTAATTTTGTTTAAGTCCTTTAGACATATTTGGCTTCGGTCGGGATGAATTAGGTAGAGGATCAGAAAGGTATGGGCTAGAGCTTTAATTAAGGTACCCTATCGGCATTCGCCTGGTGAAATTGAGGGGGAAACTCTTGAAAACCTCTGTCAAGATATTCGGCAACGGGGTTCGAAACCGCGTCTCTACCCACTGCTGATGCAAAGTCCGCCACGCTACCGCCTGGACCACGAGAGTTGATTATTGATCCCCGGTGCCCGCACCGTTACTGAGGTTTTCTCTTTATCCATCTGCAACACCAGAAAAAACTTCAAATTTAAGTTCATAGACCTTTATTTATTACGCCGTTTTAACCTTATATACTGCAACCTTTCTATATGGTATTTTTGCACTGTGTGTAGTTAGGTCACATACTTTACACCCTAAACGAAAGCAATTGGGGAAACTAGCTTCAAATTTGAGTTTAAATGCCTTCAATTGAATTTATTTATGGGCTTTAGGTATCTCAGGCTCAAGCCGGGATAGAGTGGGAGAGAGGATGTTTAAAGTAGTCGGTCACTGATGCCACAGACCTAGTTTCACTGATATGAAAGGAAAATCATGGAAAACCTCAGTCAGAATAGGCGGCCGCTGGGATCGTTCCTAGACCTTCCGATTGCTAAGCCAATGCTCTACCAACCAGAGCTGAAACGGGTCAACAGCTCAATCGGGTCATTCAGATCTAGTTTTGGTCTGGGTCACCGGGTCTAGGCTTCAGACTCGATCTGACCCGATTTAGACCCGGTAACGAGGAGAACAAAGCAGAGTTTTATTAATTCCTTGCGTTTGAATAGTGTTCCTATCACGGGTGACCAAGACCGGAGAAGTCACTCCAGAGCACGAAAATTATGACGCTGAAATTTCCAGTTAATTATAGCTATTTCGCAGACCGGGTGAGTCGGGCTATTCGGGTCAAGGTTCGTACCGGGTCACCTATTTTCGAGTTAGGTCGGGCCACTGGATACCGAAAGTAAGCCGGTTTCAAGTCTGCTATAGTAGTGCCAATATGTCTCGACATCTGATCTTTCTTTTGAAGCGCTGCTCTCTTTTGAAAGAATTTCGCACGCTCTTGCCACCCGTGGAGCTATGTTGCCACACTTCCCAACTCCACTTTCGTACTTTCAATAACAAGGTAAAACATTAAAACATGATTATTAATTAAATCCCAATTCGAAATTCCAGAATTCCGACATTCCGGAATGTCGGAATTTCGGAAAGTGGGAATTCTGAAATGTCGGAATTTCCGAATGTCGATTATCATCACCAAATGATAGAAGTTTAAAGTTTGAATTTTATTTATGGCCTTTAGGCTTCTAAGGCTCATATCGAACCGGGATAGGGGAGGGGAAAGGATTCGGGAAGGTGTTGGCCAGGGCCTATGTTGAAGATGCCACCCCGGCATTTGCCTGGTGTGACTGAGGGAAAACCCTGGAAAATCTCAGTCAGGATGATTGGCCGCTGGGGTCGAACCCACGACCTCCCGAATGCTACGCCAACCAAATGATAGAAAAGAACGGTCCACAGCCAACAGACAATACACGACCTGTTATTTTGAGTACAATTAACACTTACTGGCTAAGGTGTAAAACAGTGTAAACAAATCTTCCGATGAACGAACGCCTGAGCATGAGGTGACTAAAGGCCACAAATAAAATTAAAATTCTTGTGTTAAAATTTTATTTCGGAAAGTCAGAATTTGAATTTGAAATTAAGGTCTGTAGCATAAAAGCTTTAGGCAACTTTTGCAGATACCCGAGTATGATGGGATGATTGGTGGAATCAAGAAAGTGGGAGGAGACGGAAGAACCCCTAGCAAACCCATGCACATGGTGTTTAACCACCACAAAACTCACATGGCAAGAAAAGGAATCGAGCCGACGACCCCAAGAGAAAAAGGTAAGCGCTTTACCATTGAGTCACCGACTTTCCGAATTCCGGAATTCCTAACACCCCTAGTAGACTCTAACTTTCCAGAAGCAGCAGCTGCTCTCTCCGTTGCTCATTCTATGGGAACATCAAGTGGCCTGAACTTTTCTCATCGTCACAAAACTTCATCGTTTCGCTCATTATTTTTCTTCCCTCACTGCGTACCACAACATTCTCCTTTTCAGCCATCCTTATTTCAAATTAACCTCTTGTTAAATTTGGCAATGGCGTTACACATTCAAGACTCCCTTGGTTATCGCCCCGCTGAACCCTTATTGGCTCAACGCGTGAGTGTCGAGGGTGTGACTTTTAGTTCGCATTTTTGACACAGCTCAAGACATCTTGGCAGCACTATACCAACTGAGCCATGGTCGCTAGGAAATGAATACCTTGATTTGGGAGTTTGGTTTCAATCTAGTATGGCTAAAACATTATTTCACTGTAGTTTTGCACTGTATGCACTATGTCTGTATGGCATGTTAGCGCCTAAACAAAAGCATAAGAAGAGAAAGTCACCTGAAAAAATCATGATTTAAAAAAATATTTTTTGATGATTTTTTAAAAATTTAATTAGATCTTATTATTTAAATCAGCCGTTTCTTCTTTCATAATACGTACCGTAAACTGATAAAAGAAAATACCTGGGAAGTAGAATTAACTGTAAATGGCCCTCGTTTAATGGAAAAACTTCCAAATTGAGGTTGAATTTACACCGCATTATCCTTGTTTGGTTTAATTTTTACTTTATTCATTAATTTAATTATGTATTTGTAACTTTTAGGAATCTCGTTCAGGTCAGAATAGAAGGGGTAAAGAATGCAAAAAGTAGTCCTCCATGAACTCATTTGAAGGTATTATGTTGAATTCTCGTACTCATCTGATGGACCTGAGAAAAAAAAACTCTTAAAAATTTTATTTATTTAAAAATCACTGGTGGCGGAATTCGAATCAATGGTCATTCGAATTTGAAGTCAATGTTCTCCAACTGAGTCACTGCCGCTGAGCAGAGGTGCCAAAAGTAGTGGTGTAAAAACCTAAGAGGCCTGAAAATGACAGTAAATCGTGGCCAAATACAGCTGCTACTACTACAATAATAATAATGCAGAGCCAAAGTATTAGAAACTTATATCTAGGGTTGCCAAAATGTGACCTTTTAAAGCAAGGTGAGTGGCCAGGATCTTTTGAACAAGACTGTACAATACAAGGTACGGACCATCGCACTAAACTTTCTCGTTCCCATTAATTAAATAAAATAATACTTTAGTTATTACTAAAACATTTATTTATGAAATATGAACAAAATCGCCGGAGAAGTTTTTGAGAAAATTGCATATTTTTATTTAAATCAAATCATCCTGCTTGAGATGGGTTCAGATACCTTAAATTACTTTATCGCTTTCAATTTGGTGACGCCACAATCTTTCCATGTAGTATCTAAATACAAATCTGAGAACAGTTTCTTTTTATCAGACTTTTAAGCAGTAGCGGGCCATACAATCTGAGTGCATATAATGCAAAAATAACATATTGAAAGGATGTAGTCTTACAAGAAGCAGCAAACTAAATCAAAGGATCTAAACTCAAATCTGAAGTCAGTTTCTCACTTCCTCCTTTCGTTAAGGCGGTAGTGCGCGTTAGAGCCTGAGGCCATATAGTGTAGAAACACCATAGAAGAAGATTATATCCTTACAAAATTGAAAACAGTCTCATAAATCAAGATATATGAAACAAACTATGAACTATTTTCTTCGATCTCCGACCCTTTTTTCTTGAGATAGTGAATTTTAATTCACCTTGTATAATAGAGTACACTTAATATCACAGTATCTTCTGTGGTTGAGTGCAATCACGGAATCCCAGACTCGATTATCAGCGGGAACAGAAGTGGTTTGGAGCCCGCAATGAGCTGAAGGCCCCGTCCTTAGAAAGTTATTTTTATTCGATGGAAGGGAATGGCAAACCACCATTGGTTCACTTTGTTCTGCGACCTTGTGAGTCAGGACCTGCTTTCGGGAAGAACACCTAGCATTTTATCAATAATATCATAGGTCAATATCTTAGGAACAAGAAGAAATTAAAACAAGGAAAAGATGGTCAAAAAATGCTTCGTCATCCAAACGAATTTGAAAACTAAAAAAAAAAAATAATAAAATAAAAAAAAAATAAAGATTTCAAGTTAAAGCCAAGGCCGGATTTATGCATCTAGGCGCCCTAGGCTCATGACTTTCAGCACCCACACTCCGTCCTTTTCCTTACCCCCTCCCGACCTTATCCCTTCACACCTGCGCATTATGACAAAATGCTTTCCTCGGTCGTCTCGCAATTTAGTAATAATAATCGTAACGAGATAATAATTATTTAACTCTGCTAATGTTCTTACTTATGTAGGAAAAAAGAAATGTAAGTTTACAGAATGAACCCTGCTGTATATCTAGCAGTTGGATTACCGGTCCACCCGTCAATATGTGTCTCCTAAAAACTAGCAACTTCAAAGATACAAATTATCTAGGAATGGACAAAAGCGACACTACAAACTCATTCGCTGTATTGAATACGTGGGCAGCTCTTTGAATGTTGAACACCATCTCAGGGAATATTTATCTCCTAAAGATATAAGCTTAAGTTAGAGACAAAAATTATGCTTTGTTTCTACTGCCATAAAAGACAGGTTAGAATATTTTTAGGTCTTTACTCATATTTGGATCAGACCCACCCCGGGAACTAAATTATTCCATCACCATTTTCTTCGTTCACGCAAACTCCATGATCATTTTCTTTACAAGATCGCCCGATAATTACATAATATTAAGGCCTACATAAAATAAATATATTAAAGTATTCAACTACATAGTATGAAGTTAACTTACCTTATTTTACTCTTTATTTCACTCCTCTCGTTGTGCATTTCTGCTGTACAGGTGAAAAAAGATAAACTAGATGGCGCAGTGAATGTAAGTCTCGTCGTAAAAGATAACAGATTACCTGTGTTGCCAGTACAACATTTAAAAAAACAGACAAAGCAACAGAGAGAAATTCTATTTAAACACCAGGAGACAATAGCAAATTCTTAGTGTTGATTTTCAAATACGTTTGCGTTGCTTGCTTTGCTTGCGATTTGGGTGAATAGACAATTGAAAGACATGTTACAACATGTAATAAACACACCACAAAACCCCACGTGTTTCAATTGGCTATTCACCTAAATCGCAAACAAAGCAAGCTTTCATGAAAATGAGCCCTTACCGAGCCGCTGTAGCTCAGTGGTATGTCGGTCCAGATTGCTGAGTGACTAGTGCGATAGTCTACCGACCCAAGGATCGTGGGCTCGAATCCTGCCTCGGGCATGGAAGTTTGTGAGTATGTTTTAACAATACATACAACACAGTTTTGAACAGTTGAGAACATTACATAATAAAGCCGCTTAGGTCAAATTAAAAAAAAAATGTTAGAGCGTTCGCGTAGCATTCGGGAGGTCATGGGTTCGATCCCAGTGGACGACCATCATGACTGAGGTTTTTCCAGCTTTTTCCTCAGTCACACCAGGCAAAGGCCGGAATGACACCTTCAACATAGGCCCTGGCAAATCCTTTCCCCTTCCCTATCCCGGCTTGAGCCTTAGATGCCTAAAGACCTTAAATACATAAAATTCAATAGCAAATTATTTTTTAAAGCAATGATTCTATTAAATAATAAAGTATTTAATGAATATTAACGTGATATTAAAGATGTCGATTATTGTTTGACTTCCAATTAGTATTTGAACGCAAGCGTAGAAGTAGAAAAAACATCGGCAAGTAGTAAAACATCGCAACGCGTTGGTTT
>JAGDQP010004356.1:34337-81908 GCA_022664845.1 Lepisma saccharinum
AGAGATGAATGAATTAAATTCGAGAAGTAAGCAGGAGGAACTGAATTATTATTTTCGACCTTGAGGAAACTTTGGCTCAGGCCGAAGGAAGGATGATGAGAAACTTTGTGGAATGAAGAAAGTGGAAGGAACCGGGAGAACCCCGTGAAAAGTTTAGACAGTGCAAAAAGGAAATCTAGTGTTAAAACAGTAGTCCTGGCAACGATACATGAAACACCTGTGTATAGAATATTATCTAAATCAAAACAGGGTAAGAAAGTGGCGCATTAAAAAATCAATAATCCGAACCAGTTTCGAAAGAAATGTACTCTTTTTTTTTACACACACATTGCGCATATAACAAGTGTATTTGAATATTTCACTATTCAATATTACATGGAAGGAAACTTTTTTTTTACCTTTAGTTTTAAGAGGCACGAAAAAGATAATGTTTTAATAATAATAATAATAATAATAATAATAATAATAATAATACAGCCGCCGTGATTATGAGGCCTCCGTACCAATGAGGCGTCTGTGTGTGTGTGTTCTAATATTTTTACATTGCTGGACAAATGACAAGAAATAATGAAATTTTCGAAAGCGACCCCAATAATACTTGTTGTGAATGTGAATGAAATGAACTGCCTGATATTTTGACTGTTTATTTTTGCTCAGAAATTAGAATACCCGAAATTGCATAGGCGTATAAAGTCGTAAATTACGCGTATTCTAATTTCTCATAGATAATGTCAAAATCTCAGACAGTTCATTTTATTCACATACGCAAATAATAGTGGGCCGTTTTCCGAAATTTCGTTATTGCTTTTCATTTGTACAGCATCCTTAAACATATGAAACCTCACACACACAAGAGGCAACGTTGGTACAGAGGCATCTTAATTTTTCTCACTTCGGAATGGAATTTGGTGCTCTCATACTGCCGGCAATTTGGCCTGAAGTTTTCAAGGGGTTTCTTCAGTCCCACAAGGTGAATGTCAGGGTGGTACCTCAACTGAAGGCTTGACCGATTAATACGTAAACTTAGTACGTAAAGCATTAAAGTCATCCTCAAGGCTGGATTTAAAAAAACGTTTCATGAGCATAAATAAGTCATACAACTGAAAATTATCTTAGTCCCTGATTTTCTTGAAAAAATATGAGGAGCCACAAATACAAATTATATAGAGTTTAATGTGAACTATTTCTGGCGTATAATGTATGGACTTAGATAATGACAAAATAGAGTAAACGTAAAAAAGTGTACAAAAGTGTACAAATGTGTACAGTAGGTGAGAATAAAGTATATCAGATATAATGTCTCGTTTGTGCTAAAAAATGTTAACATTGTGCACCAAGAAAAATAGTGCTTTAAAGGTGCTGAAAAAGTATATACAAATTATTACAATTTTGCTTGGAACACATTCGAACACTTTCACAGCATTTTTTTACATAATTCGTACACTTTTAAAACAGTTTCCTGCTTTTGAAAGTGCCCTAAAAGTGTAAGAAAGTGTTTTTTTTTTTATAGTGTAGCTGGTGTGAAAGGCTCTACAGATCAAAGGACTAATATAAGATTTAGAGAAAAAAATAATTTATAAACTTTTTAAAAACGATTTCTTAATTCGTACTAAAAACTAAAGAATAATATTGTTTATGAATGAATAAAAAGAAAAGCATGGGGCACTCTATCATATACAGCCACTTTATAAATTCTTCAATATGGTTGTTTAGTGAAAGTTAATGGTAGGTGGCAGCACCACTGCTCCCACCCTTCGCTTTCTCCTTCTCGCTTGTTCTTTCATAAGAATAGCATTGCAGGGACGAAGTTTTATTTACAATTTTCCTTTAAATATTTGTTATTGTAATGACGTTTAATTATCACGTTCCAATTGAGAAGCAAAACATTTCAAGAATTCTATCCAGCGAAGAATGGCTTCTGAATACTCAACTTTGGCTCTAAAATCTCTTAAAGAAGAATTGAGAAGACGTCGTGCTCTGGTTGTAATGTAACTTTGATGAAATGTTGAGTCGAGATTACGAGGACAATGGTGGTCAGTGGTCACCCAGAAATAACGTTAACGGCGATTACGAAAGCTCGTTTTTTCTCCATACACAAACTGTATTACCGGTACTGTTCTCTATTCCTCTTTATATAGAAAAGGGTTAGACACAGCGACATGCGCTCAACGGTTTCCTAGCACTCTAGCAGTAGGGGCTATGATAATGCGATATTATCCGGTAATTCATATATGAATTTTAACATTCTTATATGAGCAGGAACAATAGCAAACAGATTATCTCCCAGGATTTTATTTAGGGGATGCTAGTAGATTTGGAAAAATGTGTATCACTGTTTTTAAACCGTAAACATTTTTAATTGGGGGTGACGTCCTCCTTTTTAAAGTGGGATATAGCAGAATTCTGACAGCGAAATTTCAATTTTGATGTACTTATATCCCGTACACTTACATTATAACACAATTAAATAATGAAATTTACTTACGAATCCATTATTACCATTACAAACTCATAGAACATTTCCTCCGCGTAACTTAAAAACCCATTAGCGATTTTGTTCATCTGGTAGAGCTTTACGCAAATATACATGTACACGCTGTTATACATTATGTGCAGAGTCAATACAAATATTGCGGAGAGACTGTGTTATGTACAATGATTCTTCTAACCCCATGTTGGTGGTGTCACCCCAAAAAAACTAGTATAATACACCGTATATTTGCAATATATAGAACTAGCAAACCGTTTTCCTCACAGTGATCTCTTGTGCAATGCATAATTTCGTTAAATATTGTGAGGAAATGGCGAATCCAATATAATATTTGCTCCAAAACTACGTTATTGTGAATACCGCACAAATTGTGTATTACTGTTCTCTACAACCTGCTATTTATTATAAGAAAATATAAACTCAATAGATATCGAAGAGGAGGTGGTAGTGAAATTGACAGTTATGAGCAGGGACAAAATCGAACAAAGCGAACGGTGGATTTGTAAATCTTTAGCAAATTATATATTTTGGACCATTTTTGTAACTAATGATTTCGGCCCGTCTCGATTGCATTAGCTGTTAGGTATATAAAACTCAAAGCACCCATGTCCCAGCCGGTGTTCGATCCCAGAACTTTGGTGACACTGGCCTGATGCCTCACATAAAACGACTACTGCTATCTACATTGTCGATTCCACCAGGATTTTCAGTTTGAAGGGATGTAAAGTCGAACTTGAGAGAATGTAAGTGGAATTTTGCACGGTTTCTATTTATTTTGACTGTAAAAATATGAAGTTGGGGGTGTACTCGAGAATTTGGGAGGGGGACGCACCCCACATGGGGATTGACAATCAGTGCGCATAACAAACTCTCGACAATTTTTGTATTGACTTTGAACATAATGTATAAGAGTGTGTACAAGTATATTTACGTAAAGCACTAACAGATAAACCAAATCGCTAATGGTTCTTTAAGTTACGCGGAGAAAATTATCCATAAGTTTGTAATGTAAAAATGGACTCGTCAGTAAATTTCCTCATTTAAATGTGGCGTTTATAATATAAATTTTTGTACAGCACAATGTGTGAACGGGAATATAAGTACATCAAGACTGAAACTTCACTATCAGCATTTTTCTATCCCCCTCTTCAAAAAGGAGGATTCGCCCCAAATTCTCAAACACACCTCCCAATTAAAAATGTTTACGGTTTAAAAACATTGATACACATTTTTCCAACACTACCTACATCTCCTAAATAAAATCCTGGGAGATGACCTGTTTGCTATTGATCCTGCTCATATAAAGATGTTAAAATTCATATATGAATTACCGGATAATATTGCATTATCATAGCCCCTACTGCTAGAGTGCTAGGTAACCGTTGAGCGCATGTTGCTGTGTCTAACCCTCTTTCCATATAAGGGGGAATAGAGAACAGTACCGTTAATACACACTTTGTGTACGGGAAAAAACGAGCGTTCGTAATCAGTGTTAACGATATTTCTGGGTGACCACTGACCACCATTGTCCTCGTAATCTCGACTCAACATTTCATCAAAGTTACATTACAACCAGAGCACGACGTCTTCTCAATTCTTCTTTAAGAGATTTTAGAGTCAAAGTTGAATATTCAGAAGCCATCCTTCGCTGGAGAGAATTCTTGAAATGTTTTTCTTCACAATTCGAACGTGATAATTAAACGTCATTACAATAACAAATATTTAAAGGAAAATTGTAAATAAAGCTTCGTTCCTGCAATGCTATTCTCATGTAAGAACAAACGAGAAGCGGAAAGCGGAGGGTGAGAGTCCTGGTGCTACCACCATCGGAAAAGTTTGGGAGTGAACAATCAGATTGACGCTCCCCATCCTTTTCTTTTTATTCATGCATAAGCAATGTTATTTTTTAACTTTTTAGTACGAAATATTAAAAAAAGTATGTCTTTAAAAATATTTTAAAATAAAATATGTTTTTTTTTTTAGTTATTAAGGTGTTCGGGTACGTTTTCTCAGGTTAATATTATTAGTTGCTGAAATTACAATTTCTACATCCAACCAAACGCCATTTCGTTGCAGATTAGTTGTTATTTTAGGATAAAGAAGTCCATGTTATAAAGAAATATTAAAATATACTTTTAAAATATATAAGAGTAACAATGCAATATTGTATTGTCACCCGACTTATGCCTCTGTGCAAAATTTCAGCATTTTATGACGTTGGGAAATGAGTTAAATTAATGTTACAAGATTTGAGGACACTACGAGCCAATGTAAATAAAGAAAAGAATGTAAAAGATCAATCTTTTTCTTTGTAATTTCTTTAGCGCAATGGGATATTGCAGACGATGAATATGCAAACAAGAAAATTAAAAATAGGAAATTTACTTCGGTCAAAGAATAAGGTATAAGACAAAAAATCAAGTTTGTAGGATCTTGACCTTGCAAAGAGAAATGCGATAGCACGAAGTAAGATGTATCTGGATCATAATAAAGATTCCGTATCAGTAGCAGTGACTTGTCTCAACAACCTCCGGTAGACTATGGAGGTAAAACAGCGCAACGTGAACCAAAAATGTTCAGTGCGTGTACCACTTGAGTCGATGTTTCGAAGTCGTCGTCCTCGAAGATAGTGTTTCCAAACCAAGTCGGATAATGATGTCACGGTGAACTCAGCAACATGTGCCTTCGCATTGGTCTGTAACAGAATAACCCCCTCGACGATTTTCAAACGCTGGCTAAACGGTTTTCAGTTTTTCTTGAACACATTCCAATTGCTGTGAGTACACAGTTGCATTACTTCTATGGCCAGATGGCAGCAGTTCGCGATGAAGTTGTGATTTAGGTTGTTTAGGAGCGGGTCATATGGTAGCAACCAACTTCTCATCACAACACTGTCTAGAAAGAGATCCTTTCCCTGACGAGACAGCAAACACAGACATTTCCTCTTGTCATTTTCTATGCCAAATTCAACGCATGTGAAAATCATCGTCTCACGTTCTATCGTTTCGCAAGATGATGGAAAACTTGTGGAATGGTTTCCGTAGCCATTGAAGGCTTCACATGTTTGACAATAACCGGGCTCGATAGCCGCCTTGAATGCCTTGTTACCTATGGCTTGTTGATGTTCTGTACATGACGTGTCCTTGGAGGATTAATCGCTGCCTTTAAATTTGTTGAACCATCGTTGTACTCTGCGCTACTTTACCACATCCCTACCGAATGAATGCCATATCTTTCTTTCCTCTGCATTAGCGTTCATTCCCATTTTACATTCGTAGAGCGTTACAGGCTAGTAAAGCGTTCTTTGAGATTACGATGTATGATTTGCTCTCAGCGACGTTCTCGTTTAACTGTTGAACCTAGTGCTTATCAACATGTCGCTCATTCACGAGAACAGATTTACCGAAATAAAACAGTGTTTCATGACCCGAGGCATTTACCAAAATTAAGAAGAAACCACGTTTAATCGTGGAACCACTAAAAGCTTTTCATTGAACACTGGGGCACGAAAAAAAACCTTTTCCTGTTCTATAAGTTACTAACGAAACGATACAAAATTTAAATGGACTTTGGAAGGGTGTCACCAAAGCGCAGTTAATGGAAGCCAAAATTAAAGATAGGAAAATCTTTGTCTTTAACAAAAGCTAGAAACAAGGTTTTTACATTAACAAACTTTTTAATTCAGATATTAAAGCGTTCATTAAAATCTTCAAAAAAGGAAATAGTCATAATTATAAAAAAATAGTATATACCTTATAAACAAATTTATTATAAGGCATTTTTACTTAATTTTACAATAGCAAAAAAGATAATCAATGTAACGTTCATCCTGTTTGTAAATAAATGTAGTGTAAAATATTTAGGTTTAAGATTCGAGGCACGAACCAAGAATTAGTAATATTTTATTCTGTTTTTTATTAAGCATATGTGATCTTTAACGAACGTTAATTTACATATTGTTCCAAAGCAACAACATAACCTGTCAATGTCAGACATCTGTATAGACAGTATCTGGTTTCAGTCTGCAATATTATATTTCTCTGAGAATCACATTTCCAAGTCACGTTGTTCATTCACGTTGAACAGAGGAAACATAACATCTCATCCTCGTATTACAGAGTCACATTGTATGAGCATGCGACATAGGAGATATAATAATATATATCGCTTAGGGTTTCAAGCAAGGCAAACTAAATATCGTATTACATCTGATCAAGCAGATCGGATATCGCCAACCAAGTGATGACTGTAGAGAGAGAAAAGCAAGTGTATTGTTTCAGTAACATTGTGATTGGCTTAGAAGAGCTTAGCCACTCCTCCAAAGGAGAATTGTGATTGGTTGTTTTCATGAAGTGAGTGAAACTTCCAAATACATAGACCTGTACGTTTACACCAAGTAGGTGAGACCGCAGAGATCATGTTGTGTTCATATCGCAGAGTAATGTGAGTCACAAGAATAGTTGGGTATTTGACAATATCATCCTTAATTAACATCTACGACTCTGGTTTCCAAACACTGCACTCCAAGATCCATCTCCGCTCATGAAGTTGGCTTGCTCTGATACACACACATACCATCTGTACTAAGACTATTCTACTATCCTCTGTAAACTGGAATTAGGTACGTTGAAAGTCACACTCATTTGCATGATTGATATTATTTTGTGTAGTAAATGTTATGTTCTGTCTGATGGAGTTGTAGGTTAGGGTAATACTTGAGTTCGTGCACTCATCATTCATATTATATTAGTATATAAAAGTTTGTTCATTACACAGTCGAATTCAATCGTTTCATTGATATAAGTTCTCTATAAATCCTGAACGTAATCTATAAGTATTATATCCAATTCTTAGCTAAAACTCTACAAAAAGCTACTGCCTAGTATGAGTACGTTAGAACATCGTGAGTGAACTGTAGTCATATATCATAGGCCCCGACTAACTGTTTGACTCACGATGGCATGGTGGAATTCCGCGCCGAATTCTTCTTGAGAAACGTAGTGATCCCGGAAATTTAAATTTTGGTGGATGTTACCGCGTAGTAGTCAATTAAAATTGGAGATCGTGGCCAAAGCTTACAGAATAGGGTATTTTCTTGCCGAAACTACTACTATTCTCCCAAAATTTTAACGTGTTTTTTTAGGAAAAACAAAAGTACAGTAGGAAATTATGATTGGCATTTATGTTTCATTTTTAGAAAAAGAAACTGGTAATAAAAAGGTATAACTTACGACCCAGACTAAAATCCGAAAGTCGTTCAGCACAAACTTCAGATTCAAGTTCTGAAGGTAGCCGAAACCCAGCTACAACTTCATTGCCAAGTAATCCAAATTATCGAAATTTATCTGACAGAAGCTCTGACAGTGGATCTGATTCAGAATCAGAACATGAATTAGAATTTTTTTCAAATCCAGATTCTGATCAAAGAAGGGACATGACAGCGCAACATATTGTAGTCATGCATCTTTACAATTGCCACGGTTCAGCGCGAAAGAAGGTTTTATTATAAGTTTTTTTGACGATTATGCATAAGCTAACCACATTTCTTACGAGAAAAGAAAGAACTTTTGCCAACAAATTTCTCGGGCGGTAGCGTGAACATATTCAAACAAATAGAAACAAACTTGCAGATTTAAGTTACCAGGATTTTAAAAAAATATTCCCTTTTTCAAAACGCCAAGGGAAAAAATTGATGTTAGCATTAAATTACGAAATAGAGTACAACGCAGAAAAGAAAGCATGATGTATATTCTTGATATGTAATCTCTGATTTTTAAAAGTGAACCAGGGATTCCCGACAAGAAAGATGGTTCTTTATTATCAGAAAGTTTATTTCCAGCTTATATGACACGTTCACTTACACACACACATAAAAACGGGAATAACATGATTGACTATTTCGTACATTCGAGCAGGCTAGAATAAAAGTTCGTAATGCGGAGCATAGGCGGGAAAGAAATATACAAGTAAAAATAACGATCTTGATTTTTTACCATCATCTGACGATTCGTCAAGTGAATGCTCAGATGACGAAAAACCTAAAATCAAAAACGAAAAAGACGAGTTTAGAGCATTGCAGGCTCATATTAAAAAGTTCGAGTTACGCAACCAGTACAAAAACGGTCACAATCGAAATGTCCCGAAACCTAAGTCATTCTACATTCCGCCATTTTCCATGTACTAACTATGGCCTGCAAGAAGAAAATGGAATATCTCAGGAAGAAATAAAATTCTTACAGGAAGACAGATCTTTGTTCGATTCCAGTAAAATCAAAATAGGGGATGATCCAGCAGATTTCCGTAAGGAAATACTACAGTTTTGTTATAAATATGAGACACTTTCATGTGGTCAAAAAATCGTATAGGGAAAGTGATACACTATAAGCACTGCATTTTACTCAAAGAACCTTATTCAGATCATGCTTAAAAGTACCCAGTGCCGTATTCAATGCAAGAGAGTGAAAAATCACGTTAATCTTTTGTTGAATCAAGGCCTGATAAGAAGATCGGAATCCCCGTGGATTAATCGCACTATTTTCTTGGTAAAGCCAGACAATACCATAAGAGCAGTTACAGACTATCGTAGATAGAATAAATGTATTTCTTATATATTCTGTTCTTTGGAACCACTTCAGGATGTAATCACAAAACTCGCAGGCAGGGTATACTATGCAAAGTTCGATTTATCCAGTATTTTTCACTGTATCGAGCAAACCGGAGATTGCCAGGATTTAACGGCATTTTCTGTCCCGAATGTAGGAACATTTTCCTACATTCGTTTACCGCTTGGACTTTGTACAGCACCGTCAATTTTTAACAGCAGTTTATCTATTGCTCTGGCAAATATTTATAATGAGAACATAGCATCATATTTGGACGATATATTAATCAGCGTAAATGATCCTTATGAAATGTTAAAAATTCTAAAACCATTGTTTCAACAAATATGAGAAGTGGGATTACAATTTTCCTTGCCCAAAGTCCAAATTCTTGCAAGAGAAATTTTGGCAATTGGACACGTAATCAGCGAGAAGGGCATAAGCCTCTCACCAAAGCATTAGTGCAATTCAAAATTTTGAAATACCAATAACACCAAAAATGTTGAGATCATTCCCCAGTCTCACCACATATGTTCGAAGATACTGTAAAAATACTAACAAATAGTTTAGCTTTGTACCAATTAATTCGCAAAAATACAAAATATCTGTGGACTTCGGAACATACAGAAGGTTTCCAAAAACTCAAAAAAGTGTTATTGCCAACAAAAGCTTTAGAAGCATACAGCGAAAAAGATTATCTTCGCTTGCATGTAGACGCATGCTCGCACATAGCGGGAGCAGCTTTGGAAAGTTGCAAAAGTACAGCAAATCCTGACGTAAAAGAGAACTGGAAACAAATTCATTTTTTTCGCGAAAATTCCTCGTCATCTCTAAAAGAACCTATACATATGAATAATTGAAAAGTCTTACTATGGCTTTAAACTACTTTCATTGTTATCTTGAAGGGTGTTTCTCCACAATTTTATCCGATTCGCCCGCGTGTTTTTGGAGAAAGTACAAGAGAGATCAGCAGTCGTAGAACGTTCACTTTAATCTATAAAGCAATATCATTTCGAAATTAGATTCATTCCATCAGGAAAAAATCATTCAGATGGGCTAAGTAGATATGTCAATGGTTCATCAAAAATCAATTACGATGACCCACATCAGGAGTTTTTCAGACAAAAATTAATTTGACAAAACGTGACGAGTCCAATGATGTCAAAAATATATCATAATTTAAAGTCGTTGTACAGCTGCAAAAATTAGGCCCATTTACGAACATATTTTAGGAAACGTATCCTACGATCGAACTATGATTCGCCAAGCAAGTAGCTTTACATTGAAAAGTGACAAAATATACAAAATGTTGCGATTTGCAAACCTAGACAAGAATTGATTTTCTATCCCACAGGCATTAGTGCACAAAACTTTCGAATACTTCCACAACCCAGTACATTTCAAATTTGACAAAACGCTAAAACTGGTAACTTCAAAAGTTTTTATGCTCAACACTCGCGTTAAAGAATTGGTTAAAAATGTCTCATTTGCCAGGTATCAAAATGAACAAAAGAAAACTATATTCCAACTCCATTGTGTTTCTCAATCGAGACACCATTTTCGGAAATTGCTATGGATTCTACAGGAATCAGCGTGTTCTCCGAAATCAAAATTTAAATGCGTCATAATTTGCCAAGATAGAAGCAGAAGGTATTTGATTTCAAAAGCAGTCACAGATTTGAAAACCCCTACCATTATAAACTTCTTACAACAGAACGTATTTCAAATTTACGGCCTTCCATCTTGTCTGTATCTCGATAAGTTGTCATCCCATAAGTCTCCAGATTTCCAAACGTTGTGAAAATCTCGGAATTACGTTGAAATACGCACAGGTACAGGGACACAAACTTCTATCTGGTATAGAACGCAATGTTGGGACATTTAAATCCGTTCTCCGAAACCTCACATCCTAAACAGGTGAAGAATGGCACAAATTCGTAAGCCATATTACTTTTTGCCTAAATAATTCTATCCATACCACATTCGGAATGTCACCGTTCTATCTTTTACAGTTTCGAGCCGAGACTATTGCTACAAAACATCGTACAAAAACCCTGTGATATGCCGTAATTCAACCAACAACTGAAGATTATAGACAATCTCGAAAATATGCAGAACAAAAACTATCATAAATTCGAAATCGACAGGCGTAGACTTTTAAGTAAAGGGAAAGTACTAAACTTCTATCCAGAAAGTACTGATACTTTCTTTGGCACGTGGTGCTAATGTTTCTAAAATATTTATTAACAGATTTTCCATCCCACCGAAAATTCTACGTAAAATCAATCTGAGCACGTACGAAATTGAATACACGAACAATCCTGGCACGAAATGTAAAACAATTATAGACGTTACACGGATCAGGCCATTAATCAAGATGCACGAAACATTAGATTGGACCTCACACATTTAAAAAAAATATGCAAATACGTCATTTGAATCGACATCTTCATAGGTACACTCAATACCGTTTAGTTATTGAGAAAATCTAGGTTAGATATAGTTCATTGCCGAGTCAGTGCTATTTACGCACAACTAGTTGTTAAACTCTCGTTTTCGTATAGAAAATGGACGATCGCATAATTAAGACAAAAATATCACTAGTTTTTTTAAGAGAAAAATTAAAAACGAAAACTTCAATGTAATTTAATTAAAAAATTTAAAAAGCTAGCTTATTTCTTCATAAAACAAGTAACGTTACTAAATTAACAACACGCAAGTGCAGTGAAAACCATATTCATGTACTTGTTCCAGGAAAAACGTAAACCAGAAAAATTTCAGTTCTTTCACGAAAAAGATTTTTTAAAGAATATCCTGAAGAAATCCTTGTAAAATATACACAAGTTACCGCATAATGTTACCATGAAGAGCAAAATTTGTCATGTTGTTTCTTCTCTAAACCGTGCAATAATAATAATAATAATACTATTATTATTATTATTATTATTTATAATAATGAAAATGATTTAAAAATATAAATACCATCCTTGCATTCGCTGTATGTTTGATACACGCATAACTTAGTTAAGGATTTAGGTATTGACAGGCATAATACATTAACAAAGGTGCATTTCAGTAACAAGACCCAAAACCCACGACGCCACAATCGTATTTTTGTGTGGAAATCTAAACATTTTAACATTATATATTTTGCACATTATTTTCGTTTTAGAAAGATAAAGGAAGGTAAGGACACTGACGTAAACTTAAGTGACCATCACAGCATTCGTTTCATGGAAACAGAAAAGTTCTAAATTACTTACCTCATACTCCAAATACCGGAAACCATTTGAAAACAGGCAGGATCCGATGCATACCAAAAACTCTATTGACGAACAAACTGTTGCAGCTCAACCAATTATCCAAAATTCTGTACTCCGTACTTACCTAAAAATAAACAAAAAAGACAAAAAATTAGAACACATGTAACACAACATACTTTACATACTACAGAATACGCACATACATAAACATTTTTTAGACTGATCCACATACACGTAAATTAGCTCAACCGTTTTTAACAAGATTTAACAGAAAATAAATTCTTAATCACCTTTAGATGTAGCAAAATCTAATAAACTCCTCATGCGTCTCCAAATCGACATAAAAGTCGTAACCCCTAACGAACAAGTTCCTCCTTATACCTGCGTTCAATTTGTCTATCACCTGCATCAAATTCACAGCGAACTCGTCGTCAGACGCTATTTTGTGTGCAATATAGCACAAATAAGCCTGAAATTTGTTCAATCTGGCCCAGCCCAACGCCCGCTCAGACTGTCTTTCATCAAAATCACCAAGTATCGTATACGGCAAATGAATTAAACCGCTCGTAATCGCAGTACACCGGACTCGATAAATTTCATATGCAACAATGGTGATTGTCAAAGTAAATTCTTTCAGTTAAACTTCTTTAATTTCAGAAGAAACTCATGCTTAATTATTTTTTTAAATATCACGTGCAAATTACGTTTGTACTCACTTGCAATAGGTCCTTCACAACTCAAAAGACACAGTTTTAAACTAATTCGTCAAATTCAAACAGGTGACAGCTGAACAGTATCAAACTGCATAAAACGCTTCTATGATCGATGCTGATTATTCACTTATTTTCAGCAAAACGGAATAACCTTGAACTTGAATCCTTTCTTCCTCCCGGACCGACATGAGTAAAACCAAAAAGCACCTAAACATTCCTTCATACTTCTTCCTAGCATGCCGTCACGAATCCAGCCTAATTAAACTCGCAACACAAACTTTCAACACACTTTAAATCTCGTTTTCCATGCTGTCCCCAAATTAGGCAAAATAAATATGAACTACCTTGGCGGATCGATAAATTCTCTCCTCCGCATTGATGCAATTTTCATATAATATGATCATACACGCATATATAATGACTAGCGGAAGAAACGTTTTTCCGTTAGGCAACCGTGCTCCAGCTAAAAGAACGAAAGTGACGTCACCACACAACATCCACAGACGACCTTGAATACATATGTTGCTACACGCAAGGTGCAAAGGAAGACCAATCGGACCAGCAAAGTTTCTTTTTTCTTTCTTTCTTACTCTCTCCCTCCGTGATTCAATACTTTTCAATAAAATTTACGCTCACGTTGTTTAAAGCTGAATGCTTCCCCGAAAGTCGATTACCATTTCAGAAACATTTTTTTTACGAAAAGTACAAAATAAAAAGATTTTCTAAACGCTGATTCTTTAACGCAAATAACAGTTAAGACAAAGACAATAACACCAGTCATTTAAATAAGAGTAAGTAACCACCAATATTGTAAATAGTTATAAATATTTTAGATTTTCCATCAACATAAACGTAGCAATATGAAGTATTCATTGATCATGCTTATGTGATTCTCAACTTTTTTAGATTTATTTGAATTCATTTACGTTGTTTCTTGTTTTGTAATTTTTTTTGTTTCCTATTTTTCTTCATTTCTTACGAAAGTTATTTCTTCAAGTATTTTTAACAAATTAATAAAAACAGTAAACAGAATTTAGCAATGAAAAGATTTCAAACAACTGATTTCAAATAAATAATTAATTTAGGTTTTAGGATTAGATTGTTTCCTTTTTCAATTTTTTACACATACATTAATATACACCCACATGGAATGAGCTGAAAAACACACTTTTGAAACATACTCATAAGGTCCAGGTTCAAATCCAGCTCACGCAGCGTTGCTGTTTGCTGAGTTTCCACAATAAAAGTCACCATCCAATACGAATTATGCAGTCTTCCAATGAAATCCTGAAAGCAGCATTGTTCCAGAAACTTGGACATCAGGGAATGAATCCAGATGTTGTGGACTGTCGTCAAAGGTACTAGCCAACCATTCACCCAGTGTTACAAACTAATACCACGGTGGTTACTGGACATTGCCATCATGTAAATAAACACTCCCGAATGTGTAGAAAGAGAATTTACATTTTCATCACATTTCTTACTGACCCAGTCACCCCACAAGTGAACCTCAGCGCTAAAATGGACAGCACTTACAAAAAGTGATTAGTATCAACAAACATAACACCAAATATCACTTTGGTTGGAGTTTCACAACAAAACTAGTGTTTATCGAAAAAATTGAAGTAACGAACAATGAAGCCAATTTTGCTTTTTCTTCGGCACTCTCACGTAAAACCCTACGCAGTATGTTTTCCACGTTGTTTAATCAGTAAATCACGTATATTCACATTGAATAGAGGAAACATAGGATATCATCCTCTTATTACAGTCACGTTGTATGAGCATGCGACATAGGAGATATAATAATATATATCGCTTAGGGTTTCAAGCAAGGCAAACTAAATATCATATTACATCTGATCAAGCAGATCGGATATCGCCAACCAAGTGATGACTGTAGAGAGAGAACAGCAAGTGTATTGTTTCAGTAACATTGTGATTGGCTTAGTAGAGCTTAGCCACTCCTCCATAGCAGTACTGTGATTGGTTGTTTTCATGAACTATGAGTGAAACTTCCAAATAGACAGACCTGTAATTTTACACCAAGTAGGTGAGACCGCAGAGATCGTGTTCTGTGTTCATATTACAGAGTAATGTGAGTCACAAGAATAGTTCTTTCTAAGACTTTGACAATATCATCGTTAACTAACATCTACGACTCTGGTTTCCAAACACTGCACTCCAAGATCCATCTCCGCTCATGTAGTTGGCTTGCTCTGATACACACACACGATGAAAGTCACACTCATTTGCATGATTGATATTATTTTGTGTAGTAAATGTTATGTTCTGTCTGATGGAATTGTAGGTTAGGGTAATACTTGAGTCCGTGCACTCATCATTCATATTATTTTAGTATATAAAAGTTTGTTAATTACACAGTCTAATTCAATCGTTTCACTGATATGGGTTCTCTATAAATCCCGAACGTACTTTGTAAGTATATCCAATTCTTAGCTAAAACTCTACAAAAAGCTACTGCCTAGTATGAGTACGTTAGAACATCGTGAGTGAACTGTAGTCATATTATACGCAACCAGACTAACAATTTGACCGACGATGGTACAGGGTTTTTACATTAACGAAGTTTTTAATTTAGATGTTAAAGCGTTCATTCAAGTCTTCAAAAAGGAAAGGGTCTTAATTATGATAAATGTAACCTTATAAACCCATAAATTATAAAAAAGGCATTTTCATTTAATTTTAAAATTGCAAAAAAGACAATCAATGTAGTGTGATTTAAGAGTCATAACAATGGCTAAAACACGCGTAACCAATAGCACGTTTAATACTGAAGAATGGTCTCTAGAGGTGAATTATTATTTAAAAAACAATATAAAATGTCATGAGAAGATCATGATTCTACTAATAGTTGTGATTCAACTTATTGACAAAATATATTTCGAAAACATTGAAATTATTGCTTTTGTACCAATGTACCTTCGTGAATTGATGCCGGGTACTATCAAGGTCAGATTTTAATTATGGTGGAACTCTGCCCTGGCGCGTTCCAGTCTAACTTGAGCGCTGCCTACGCCACACTATCATGGAGTAGAGAAGAGCATGACGATGTAGATGACAAACATCAGTGGATTACGAGTTTCCTGACAATTTTAGTTTTATGTTCATTCATATGCCTTTGTTCTTTCATTGGTGTCTACCCAATAATGATGATCAAGTAAGAGTTCATTTTGCAGTAGAATATCAAAACAAGTTCCTTTATTGCTGCTTCGTATTTTTAAAACTGTAATTTCTTGAAATTCACTTTCATACAGAAGCAAATTATGTTCTTTACAGGTTTCAAACAACTATTCTAAACTTCTAGCATTAATATTTTCTCAAATAATTTATTTAGCAGTCAATTTTTTTAAGCTGAGAAAATACTAAAGAATAAAATATTTTACCTTTTTCCTATCCTTCTCACACATTTGAATCTGAAATAATATTTTAAAATATAAATAACTTGTTAAAATAAAGATATCATGAAACAACAACGTAACTACAAAAGGAAGAAGAATTTATTATAAATCAAGTAGCGATTCAACGTTATCTATTTTTGTGAAGCTCGCCGAAAGAGAAAATATTTTTTAATGCGTTTTTCTCGGATCGGTATTCCTCGAATTCGTCCTCAACATCCACAATGCGTAATAAAATGAAAATATTGTTTAAAGTTCCCTCTTTCATCAGAAAATATACAGTAAAGTTAGGAAGATAAATTTTCGTCACTCTAGAAGTAAGAAGAGTATTGTTTTACTGTAATAATATATTATACTTCCCAATGTATTAAATGAAGAGCGATATTAATTTTTTATTCATATAGTGATTTATCTACAGGCTAGTGTAAATTTACGTTATATTCTTGACGTTTTGTATAACGTACAATAGGTAACTTTCGTATTATTCTGCCATAATTGCGCCTGTCACAGCCGTGGAAGTTGAGACAAGTACAGGTTTGTAAATAAGTATAAAGCTGACACACGAGGAACGATACTTCCATCTACGCAAATCTCTAGCTGAGTCCTGTGCAATGCTACAGAAGACTTATGAAGAGTCTTTTCCTTCCTATAGCGAAGCTAGAAGGCGGTTTATACTGTTTAAAAAGGGGAGAGAAGCAATTTCAAATAAAGGTGAACCCGAAGTTCCAATCACTGCTCTTATAAAGGGAAATATTAACACTGCTGCTACCATTACGAGAACAGATCGTCGAATAATGTTAATAGCACTATCAGATAAACTGAAAATTTTATTGAGTGCTACTCACACATTGGTAAAAAAGAAAAAAAAGATGAAACGCGTGTTTGCAGTGGATGATAATACACACTCTCATATCGCACACGCTCTTCATCTATATCTCGTGAAAATCAGTATCTAGTTTTTCTTATTCTCCCTTTAGTCTAGACCTGGCTCCGTCCGACGTACTACATATCCGAAATTTGAAGAAACACCTCTGTGGGAGGCATTCTATATCTTCAGAAGTAGTAGTAAAGATTGTGGTGGGGATTCTGAAGGTCCTATCAAAAAATTATTTTCAGCATGCTTTTGGAAAATAGATTGGGACAAGCGCCTGGCATCAAATAGAGATTAATAAAAGTATTATATGAATTAAAATGATGGACACTCTTTATTGAAGAGCCCTCGTCTCTCTCTCTCTCTCTCTCTCTCTCTCTCTCTCTCTCTCTCTGTGTGTGTGTGTGTGTGTATGTGTGTGTGTGTCTGTCTGTCTGTCTGTCTATCTATATTCCTCCTCAGTTTACGAAATTATACAATGTTTTAATGAGGTGATATTAAGTCTACATAAACTTTCATTCGAGTTTAGATTAAGGTCATTAAGAAAGGTAATAGAGCTTCGTGGTTGTTAACAGTAAAGTTTACCTTTTGACTCAAATAAGCGGATGCGCTTTTTAATTTAACGGTCTGTTAAAGATCTATAAATAGGTCTTTCTAAGAATTACGTACGATTTGGAAGAAGAAAGATACATAAATAAGTTCTACTTAATAACTAACCTACTTTGTTTATAATTTCATTTTGCGGGGAGTAAACCAGTAACAGCATCCATTACGCTTGTTTTATTTTCTGTTGTATGGAGGAAGTCATTCGTTACTTTTTCTCTTTTCTAATCAGATTCCCTCAATTTGCTAATGATACCGACGAAATCTGAGGATGCGTCGTGATGCATACAAAGGTTCAAATTATTTCACTACAACGCAAGTAACGCAAAATGTTTGTTGTGGGAGAGGTAGGTACGATATATTGATTTGAACATTCCTTTTCTGAACACAAATAATTGAAGGGCTCCATAGGAAAGGAGCCCATGCCAAACAGTATTTTTTTACAGCAAAGAATTTCTTTTTCTTTTTTTTTAAAAAAAAGAAAGATCGAAGTGCTTCCTATAAAAAATAGCAGGTAATGCTTAATGATGTGAACAGGTATTGAAGTGTGTTTATTATAAAATCGTGACTGGTATTGTACAAGGAATATGTTTAGCAACCCAACACAGACCTTGTTGGCTCTAGTTCGTACTCGTACTTAGCTCTCCTATCTCCGCTCGCCAAACGAGACATAGCTCTCTGGTAACTTTATGCCAAACGTTGAATTATAATTATAAAATAATTGAATCCGTATATTTGAACACCTGGGCATGTCGAACGTATTAAAGAACCACTTTATTATAAGTATGTGTATAATTCGTGGAAAGAACTACAGCATCTATACAGCAATAAATCATCCCGCGCAAAGTGTGACGTCACTTACGTCGTGACATCCGTTCATCATCATCATAAGTCGATGTTGACAGCACCATCTACTGGACAAATTTGTGCCACCGGTGAAAGAACTGAATATACTGCGTTGATCTCATCGTATTGCGCGTGCTGTGTAGTTAGATTAGTTGTTTGGGCATCAAAACGTTGAAAAGAAAATAATCGATGTATGTTGTATTTTGTCTCAACGAAAATGAGGAAAATAACAAATGATATGTGAATGATAGAATTTAAGTGCTTCGTGTGATCTGTATATGATTTCATATGCATTATTAGGTAAGAATTATTGCTGGTCGACCATTAAAAAAAAAGTACTTAAAACTACCTGAACTCAGTTCGAATCCTTCTTTTATTCAGTAAGTTGCTGTAGTTCTACAAATAGTTTTTAATGATAATACTGAGACTTTCATATTGTTAAAAAATACTATTGGGTCAAGCAACACTTGTAAGGCTTGTTAGTTGCCGAAATATTGACAATAAAAAGTACTGATTCTGCATATTGCTCGATCGTGGCAATAAAGTAAATGTAGATATTTTAAAACTATATTCAAACGTAAGATAATTGTCACAGTAAAACGTTATATTCATACGAAGGCAATTATAAGTTGTCGATAAATTTGAAACGTTGCAATCCGTGATTCAACTATTACATTTTTCTAAATATAATTTAACGAATTATAATTGATGGCAAGTGCGTGATTTAATTAATATTTGTATAATTATTTGTCAAATTATTTAATTCATTGTCGCCCTATCCTTTTATTATCCATATCCTCTTGTGCTCATTTAAGCATAAAGCATATTAATATTTGTGTTAGTGTATTGGGGGTACAATGTTGCGTTATTGAAGCAAACTCAGTTGTTGGGATGCGACAAAAGTGAAGAGTCAATGAAGTTTATCAATCGTATATCTTTTGCTTTTGGGCAATTGTGTAATTAAAAATCCATTCTGTTAATGGTAAAACGCATGTTCATGGCTTATCCCTGAATTATTCAGAGTACGTTGTGTGCCATATTAATCGTACTAGTGTTATTCATTTTTGAACACTTTGTTTAAAATAATAATTATAATAAGATACTCAGAGAGACAAATATATCAGAATATAATTTTTGTACCAAGAATTGTCGCAAATAACTTGTTGATCGTTGAGTAACGTATCATAAAAATAATTTAAAATATAATAAGACGCGTCCATTGCAGTGAAGATACTTACTGGTAATTATTTTAAGATTCAGAGTCAGTGCAGGCATAATTATTTGTCGTCGTACAGAAGGGTGTTCAAATATCATGCATATATATATGACAGTTCATATTTCTCACTGGAAAGTTAGTAATTGTTATTATTCAACTATACGAACAATATTGGCCAGTTATTGAACGATATTATCGAAAGAAGTCGTTCACATGCTTATTAATTTGACGTTTAATTATACAAACGTCTGGCAAAAATACTCTGTCATTGAAATGGGCATAACAGTCTGTAACTAGAACTGTCTTGTCTTCGTAACAATAATATATTTCCACGAATCGGTGTATTGTGCATGCAATCGCTTATATTTTTTCTGAAAATACAGTAATACTCTATTATTTTGGGTATTGTCGTAGTGTTTTTTTTTTTTTGCTTGTATCAAATGTACTTATCCAGTTACTGCCATTCAAGTGTAACCTCATATTTTATATATATATATATATATATATATATATATATGACAAATTGTGTTGTCCATGAGTGCATAATCTTTGTCATGGTCCATTGATCAGTGCATACATAAGAGAGAATGATTCCATTTTGTAATACTATCATTGGAAAATTCAACAGAAATATAGGAGCTTATGGATTTAGTGAAATAAAAGACGTTCGTATTGTTCATGAATTTTTAATTTTGAACTATTTAGTATACAGATATACTTCGTCGGTTTCGCAAGGTGAAAGTCCAGTTTGCTGATAGAACAGTTGTCAGGAGAACGCTGATCTCATTCAAGGTTTGTATGCTTGTAAGTGTTCTTCGTTTATTGGTACGCTTCTGGTGTAAAGTATGTTTCATTTCGAAGATCCAACACATCCGATATATTCCTGGAAGAAACGCTGAAGAGTTTCTTCGGTCAGGAGCGAGTGAACTTGCCGTTGAGATATTTCACAGCGACTCCTAAAGGAAATAGGTAAGCGTATCGCACAATTATCTGGTGATGATAGAGTAAGCACCTTGCTACTGCAAAGAATAAGCATGGCAATTCGAAGAGTTAATGTAGTCTCAATCCAGGGAGTCATACCCAAAGGCAAAGAATTAGATATATTTCTACTGCAATTTTGATATATTTGACGGAACGTTTGCCATTTTCCATAATTATAAGTAGGTAACTGTTAACATGAAGCCTACCGTTGTAGCAGATGAAATGTTTCCTAAAGGAGCTGGACCATACATGGAGATGGAAGAGGCAGGAGGTTTTGATGGCTTGTTATTGGATTTGGCGGAAAACGAGAAAGCAGTTCATGCCGACTTTTTCCATGATTTCGAAGATATATTTGAAGATGATCTGCAGTGATTGTGATGGTGGCCTGCCGAATTTGCTGAACTTAATTTCTATGATATGCATTTAGTGGTCCAACAGTTTAAAAAAAAAACTAAAATGTTCAACAGATAATTAAAAAAAAACATTCAGTTGTTCAAATAACTCTGAAGAAAGAGGCAGATGGAAACAAAGAGCAATACGGACATCAATAACAATTGAGCAGCAAAACGCTTTGTCCCAATGAAACGGATGTTTTGTTCAATGCAATTGGAATTGAGTTGTGAATTGAATTACATCCATGTTCTATATACTCATTTTTTTTTTTTTTTTTTTTTTTACTTTCTTGATCTGCCGTACTCATAAACTGAAGATAACGTAACCGTGTGGAAAGAAAGGAAACTATATTTTTTATCGTCCTTTCTTCATTGAAAACCGGAACAATTATGCGTTCAGAGAATTATTTTCGGGACACAATTACTCAGATCTTGATTCCGGGACGAATAGCAACCCTATTCAAATTGGAATAGAAGAACCGGAAAAATGAAGCGTTAATACCCGAAACGACTTCCTATTTCAGAATAGAGGTGAGTAAAATCGGTCAACCTGCCATTATGTAAAAGTGTCTAAATTAACTATGGTTTGCATATGGTCTTTATTGTAAGCGAAATGTAATATATGTTTCAAGTCAACAGGTCACATGGGTGAGTGCCTCGTGTTAACATATATTCACAAGAGCGTGACAGAATATTTCTGCTAATTCGAAGTTCCTTAATTTTTTCGCTGGAGATTAATGCCATAATATTTGTATATTTTATTTCATTTTATTACGAAACACAAAGAGTTTGTTTTACGGAGTGATTGATTTTCAAATTGCATTTTTATATTGGAACACCAAATGAACGTGAATCTTATCTACGACCTTTAGGCTTCTCTGGCTCAGGCCGAGATGGGAAAGGGTAGAGGATGTAGGAGGAAAATCTGGCAAGGAGTACTTCGAAGACACCATTTCCGCATTAGCCCCGCATGACTAAAAAAACTCCATAAAGCTTAGTCCGGATCAATCCAATGGCCTTCGAATGCTAAGCCAAAGCTACCAACTGACCTACGGCTTCTGGGTACACAACGTATCATAGGACATTCTTCTTTGGAATCCAACACTTAGGAGCTTCCCTGGCGAAATAAAGAATAGCTTGTAATATTAGACCATTAAGAATTCTCTTCCAGTAGCTATCGAAATTCCTTCGGTACTTTTATAAAGACTTATCCGTGTCAGCGATTCAGGTTGCTTTTCCTTCATCCCACTATTCGTGTTCAAGTGAAAGATTACGCTGCCCACAAAAGAAAGAAGAGCATCATCTTCCTTAAGAAATTAAAGATTTAATCTTTGTAGACTCTCAAGATTAGCTGAAATTTTCTCACTTCTAGATAACATCAAGCCGTAAGAAAAAGAAAGAAATGAACTTAAAGGGCATCGTTCCAAGAACTCGGGCGCGAGAATGAAATACCTTTCACCAGAAGATTTTGTCGAGGGATAATCGATAAATACATATAGTGGAGATTCAACCATTTGCTATAGTAGTAACAAGTTAAATGTTTATGGCAATGCTAATGCTGTTTTAACTATTTATCCATTCATATCCAAAATAAATCTCTCCCTCTGTGTGTACGTGAACAAGAACTTAAAAAAAGTATTTTCAAGTAGACACTATTTTCATCATTTACACTACAAAACTTATTTCTGACAACTGACTTCCATTCAATTTATTTATGGTCTTTAGGCATCTACAAGTCAGGCTGGGATAGGATGGGGGAAGGAGCACAAAGCCAGGACCTAAGTTGAAGGTATCATTCCAGCATTTGCCTGTTGTGACTGAGGGATAGACATACTGTTGCCCACGACACAAGGGAAATGGCTATGAAAACGAGACGACACAGAACTCTTCTAATAGAATACAATATAGAGAGACGAGACAACTTCTGGCAAAACATTGTCGAGACGAGAGAGACAATCTTGTGGGCAACACTAGTCAAAGGTATAGAAAAATCTCAGTCAGGATGATCAGTCATAGGTATTGAACCCAGGACCTCCGGAATGCGAAGCTAACATTGCAGCAATTGAACTAGGGTTACTTGGTTTTCTTTCTGGTACATAATTGATACTGATAAGGATTAAAGCTTCTTAAATAAAATTAGAATTGAATTTAATTGATTTTTGGCCTTGAGGCTTCTTTGACTCGGGCCTCAAATATTGCTGCTCAGGTTCATAGGGGTTCCTTAAGTGTTTAGTTTTCCTAAAAGAATTAGCATTATTTCTCTAAGTATGTAGAATATTGTAGCGATAGCCCCATTTTAGGAGATCAGCTAGTTTCGCGGGCGTAAAAAGTGAACATTAGTGTCTCTAGATTTCTCAGAGGTAAAGAGGTTTACAGGTGCGTAGACTTATAAATACGTGCCGGCCGGGTGGTCGAGCGGTCTGCGGCGGTAGGCTATCGACTCAACGGTCCCGGGTTCGAGTCCCGGCAGGGGCATGGGTGTGGATTTTAACACTTAACAGCTAAATGCAAATCGTGACGGGCCGAAGTCCAAAGTTACTACACTGGCCCATATAAAAATAGTTTTTTTTATAAATACGTGGTTAGGTGCGGCCAAAAGACCTCATTACCAACAGCTGTTGAGAAACACAAATCAAAGTGCATTTTGCAAAGTTTATTGGGTTAAAATAGTTTACAATTAGATAACAAAATGATAATTAAAAATTGAAGGATCTAATTAATGTTGTTGACTAACTCATCCTAGGAAATAACAGACATCCTGATCCCATCAGGTTCTCATTGATTCTTGATTATTGACAAAGAAAATTTACAATTTACTGACTAGCTAACTAAGGTAACATTATCCTGAAGTAGACCATTCGACGTTGAAAGAATACATGGTAATAAGACATCCTACAAGAATCGAGTAAATGGTAACTTCATCTACTGAGTTTAAGAAAATCGATTTACTGACCTGAAAGTTTCTAAGTTTCGGATCTGCTGTTGACTGTCTCAGATTTCGCGTTCAAGTAGTTTGCAGGCACTGACTGCGTTTCGAGCCTACGTCTCGGAACCTTATATACGGGGTTTGCAGGGACGCCCCTGAAAGTTTACATCCGCACTCTCGACGAGTCACCCTGAACACGTAGCACTTGCTGCTGTATCCTAGCAATTCCATATTTGGTAACATAAGAAAAGAGTTTGGAATCGGGTGATCGGGAGTTGAGTAATAATTTGCGTCTCATATTACACTCGTGTGTGTCATGAAGCGTCATTTACATGAGTCGATTTAGATCGTATCTCTTCAGTTTGTTTTGATCGCTTCCTTACCATAATCAACCAGCATCCTTTCTGAATAATAATTCGAAGACATATTTCCGAAACAGCTGAGCCGTTTTTCTTTATACAAATCCTAGAAGTTTCTGTTACTGGGCAAGAATTTCATTATTCACGAAACTCTTCTCTTTTTTTAGCTCAACCTGGGAGTCTTGTTCCACAAGGGGGTAGAAACGTAAGGTGCAGCAAAATCTGGAAATGGGTTCGGTGAGTTTTAATCCAATTTCGTCACAATATTAACTGAAACAATATATTTGATACCAGATCAAAATCAGTTATCTCACTATGGAGTTCCCGTCAACGCACTTCCACTGTTTGCTCTCTCTACCCTCTCATTCACTTCTTGACATAGTTAGATTAGCGGCTTTTAGAACAAAGCATATGAGTGAGTTTCCCATGTCAATCAAACATAGCCATCGGATTTGAACCACAACTTTTTTTTTGTATGGAAACAAATGCAATATATAAACATTTAGTCAGTTTAATCGTGATGAAAGTAAGAGAGTCAGATGATATACGCTTGTGTTAGATCTATAGATTTCTTCAGAGAGAAAGAATTATCCACAGTAAACCCATGGCATTCGTACCCGTCAGAAATTGCGAAACTAAAACGTAGTCATGACTCATTTTTTTTTTTAAATTCCGATGTTATTTGTATACATTTCAATTTTTTTAAAACGTTTAATATTCTTCTTGAAGAATGAATACCTCTCTTCCCATCACTGTTTTTAGCGGCAATAGCTCAGAAGTAGAGCACTTATTTTCTAACAAAAGGCCAGTTTGTAAGTGACAGTCACTGGAAAGATACCCTTTTCCGTTTATTTGTCAAACTTTTACTACAATGTTGTATGTGTATATACATGTCCTACGAGGGAACTACTTCAACTGATCAGCCGATATTTACGTTTAAATTTTTTTCATTTTCTATAACCTGCAATGTACAAAACTGTCATCCATTGACCCAAACTTTGATATTTTTCAATAAGAATTTTTAGAAATGTTGATCTTTGTCAATTTGTACACGGTAAGACATCTCTTACACAAATGAACGTAGGTAACAAATGTCTAAAATTTGAATTTCTGGGAACAAACTAGCCTAAAACGATGTCACATGACCCATCCTATTGAAATTCTTGAGCTAAATTCATGATGGTAGCTCAAACCTCCACCAGATGCAGCTTTCCTTTTATTAATAATTACCCAAAGGTTAGTTCAGATTTCCGCAGCGGCTTCAACACAATGTATTCACACTTGTTCCTTATTATATAGGCCCTACAAATAGATATGAATCATCATTTCTTAAAGTTACTATTGAAAAATATATAAAAAAAACGTTGGGTTAATGGATGTCATTTTCGTACATTACAGGTTAAAACCTAATGAAAAAAAAAATGTAAATATCGGTTGATCAGTTGAAGCAGTTCCCTCCTGACTGTAAAGAAATTGCCAAACTGACAATTTAATTGCCTGTTTTTATGGTTCAAATCACTGTAAAACAGATTTCTAAAAGCTTGCCACCGTGGAGCATGTAACACAATTTATCTAATGTAATGTCAAGATGCTGTAACTTCTTTGTTGTGCTTCTCCTTCCCCAGTAACATACAAACATTGCAAAATGGTGGATTGAACGTTAGTCCCGCTAGGTAATTTTAACGTTGTATATGTACATAAATGTCCTCCAGCTCATGGCTTATTCTACGTTTAGAATCAACGTAGTTTTCAACGTCAAGAAGTGGAGTATTTTGGAAAGGTTTTCGTAACGTTGGATTTGCCCTCCTGTTCAACGGCTCAAAACCACCTTTTCCGTTGGACCAAAAGAGACCTTTGAACTTCTTGACGGAGAATTACTCACCACAGCTGCTGCCTTCAATTTCTTTCACGTTGATATATTGATTTTGTTTGTAAATTCTCTACCGGTCTGCAGTGGGATTCGAAGCTGGAACTTTCTGCATTCTTCGTTAATAGTTCATTGTCTTTAACCGGTCGGCCACGAAGAATGTTCATAATCATTAATATTTTACTATTCCTTTTATGTTACGAAGACTCACAACGTTATACTACCCCCAAAGTGGTGTTATCTCTTAGCAATGTTGTTCCAAACTATACTAGAGTGACCATTTACCCCAGGTTTCCGGGCAGTTTCCCCAGATTAAAGCATTAATCCGCGGCTATTTGTCTCCCCGGTTTAAAGATTATGTTTCGAAAAAATAAAAATTAGAAACATTTAAAAACGACCTCTGTCTAGGGTTACCAGATATACTCTTGTCAGGGGTTCTAATTTTATATTCTCTACTTTCTAGCTAAATAATTGCAATGCATTCTTTTTGTTATTTCTCTTTTTAAAATCATATTAGGAACTTTGATTGATATTTCTAAAATCCAAGTAAAGAAGTATACATAAGTATTAAGAATGGAGTAATTTTTCATGTAATGGGGGTGGGGGGAAATGTATCCAAATTTTCAGTTGCAACAAAGAAGAACTTGAATTATCTCGATTCTCCCTGGAATCACTGAGAATAAATATGGTCACCTAGCATATAATTATAAATGAATTTTACTTGAAAGTTTCGTAACATAAGTTCCAGTAGCACACAATCGTGTTTTGAACGTTGATTTTTGGTTTATTTCGTTGATTAACCATTGTTGGTTGAAAAGCGTACGTTTCATTTTAAATATTTCAACGAAGACTTGATATTGTTGATAAGAGGCTAGTTCGACGTGGATTCAACTGTTATTTTCAACTATGATGCTGATTTAGTTTCATGGTATTCTTTCTAGTTTAATGGAATAAAATTTGTAATTAAAAGCTAATTGAATGCCATTAACTATTACTTTGTGTCCAATTTTGTATGTTGAAAACAAGTTGAGTTTCAATCTATTTTCCAACAAAAAAATATTTCGTTGATACTTGTAGGACGGTAATGTGACGTGTTTTTAACTATTATATTGAACTGTGACCTAGATTACGCTTAATATGTGTCTGTCCAAATTAATTACATAAAAACTGTGCTTACAAGAAAACAGAAAACGTAACTATTTTTCTCATGTTCACATTTGAAGCGGTTAGAGGATAAAGGTGTCATGTTACATTTTTCGAAAAAAATGAGTTCTGGTGGTAGATGAAAGTGTTATGTGTTATTCTTTCTCTACAACACCCCATTGTTATTCCTCTTTCGAATAAAGAGATTCAGAAACGATGAAGGAGATATGTTACACAGACCAACGAGTTTGTGTGTGGAAGAAGATGGAAGGAAAATATAACATCATACCTTTACCCTCTAACCGTCTCATTTGCATGTTGAAAACAGATTGAATTTTAAACTATATTTCAACGAACATTTAATTTCGTTAATAGTGTGTTAATGTGAAATGTTTCCAACTATGGCATAGATTTCGCATTATATGCGTTTTTCTTAGGTGACATATTACACTTTTCAACATGATTCAACATGATAGATAAAATGTTGTTCAAGTCCCTCCAACGGTCCCAGTTCTCAGCGTTGCCAACCACTTCTAAATAGTGCGGGCGGAGACCGCGGGATTCACCTAGTTAACTATTATTTTGTGTTCTCTTTTCCATGTTGAAATTACGTTGATTTCAATCTAGATTTCAATGAAAATTTAAATTCGTTGATAGGATATTAATGCGACGTGTTTTTAACTATTATACTGAACTACGCCTAAGATTTACGCTTCATATGGGTCTTTCCAAGTTAATTGCATAAAAAGTGTGCTTAGAAGCGAATAGAATTTAATTAAATACGTTTTGCCTGTTTTCATTAATAGAATTTAATTAAATACGTTTTGCCTGTTTTCATTTGCATATTGAAAAGAAATTGAATTTTAAACTATATTTAAATGAACATCTAATGTGACGTGTATTCAACTATGACATAGATTTCGCTTTATATGTGTTTATCTAAGGTTACATATTATACTAATTGAGAGTTACAAATTTAATAGTATAGTCGTTTTTATACGTACGAAATATTTTCACCGTCTTTAGAATGAAATTTCACCGCTGAGTATATATTATTTCTGATGGCCACATTTTTAGAAACGTTTTTAGTGATTGTCATAATGGTATTTTCATTCACCTTTTCAATTATATTTCAACTTTAATTAAACTGCTTATTAAGGTTTCGAAAATACGGTGTTTTTTTTATCGTCCAATTTTGACTTTGAATGTAACGTTTATTTTAAATGTTCATTTTACCCTCTCTTCAACCATTAACAAACTTCGGCTATACTATTGAATAGGCGGGCATATACAATGTTAAAAGTATGTTTCTAAAATACGTGTTTTCATTGTCCACTTCTTGACAATGAAGACTTCCTTTATTCTTATTCTTACCACATGATGGTGAATTGACACGTCTGGATTTGTGGCGACTGCGTTCAAGGCACAAGGCATGCCTTTTACTACAGATAAAGTCTTCGTAACGTAAAAGGAATAGTACAAGAGTAGTAATTCTGAAACCGACTCCGTGGATGAGTGGTTAGGGTAACGAACTACCAACGACAAGTGCGGAAAGTTGCAGCTTCGAATCCCACAGAAGACGGTTGGAAAATTTACTAAGAAATCAATAAATTAACATATCATCATGAAGACAACGGACAAAATCCAACAGTGTGTATACCAATAGCCAGCAACCATGCTCTCTTTGGGCTAATTCAAAAAAGGTTGTACATGTGGGCATAAACATCCACTTGTTAACGATGGATTCTACGTTTATTCTAAACGTCGATTTCAACCTGTTTCTAAACCATTATTCAACGTCGAATAAACAGTTGAACGAACGTACGTTTCGGTACATATGCAACGTTAAAATTAAGTTTCGGTACTAACGTTTAATCAACTTACATTAAACGTATGTGTGCTTCTGGGGATATATAGAGGATTCGAATTTGAATTTTGGCTATGGCCTTTAAGGTTTAGGTTGGGGGAAGGTAGTTGGCCTTCTGATAATGTATATCATAGTTCAAGTATATTCTTACTAAACAGACACCGTGGCTCACTTGGTAATTCCACTGAAATCAGGGATATCACAAACATTGTGGACTTTTCAACTTCTCTGCAGACCGTTCAAACTATCATCAAAAGTGAATATTTGTTAGTAATCATACACGGGACTCACCACGTAGTATTTTCCTGGCTCATAATGTGTAACAGCATACTGTACGGATGGGGTTCTTAAAAATTTCAGATGTAGCGAAAATTGATAATATTTTGTTTTCGATTTCGAAATTTTCTCCAGTAAATTGAAATTTGACCTAACTTAATAATAGCAGGCTACTCTGTTGTAACTCATAAATGAGGGTACTTCAGTAGCACACACACGTTGAAATACGTAGATTAAACGTTAGTACCAAAACGTAATTTTAACGTTGTAAATGTACCAAAATGTCCGCCTGTTGAACGGTTTATTCGACGTTGAATAATGGTTGAGAAGGAACAAGTTGACATCAAGAAGCGGACGATGAAGAAACTGGTTCAGTTGGCCAAAACAAAGAATGATTGACATTTAGCTGCATTTTGTCAGTTGTTTTCTTTATGATATATTAATTTTACAACAGTAAATTATCCGACCGCCTAGTGTGGGGTTAGAAGCTGGAACGTTCAGCACTCGTCGTTGATAGCTCGACACGCTACCACTTAACCACGAAGCCACCATGAAAGTCACTACTCTTACTATTCTCTTTATGTAACGAAGACGTAAAAGGCAATTTTGAACGAAGTCGCCACAAATCCAGACGTGTGGTTTCACCATCATGTAAGGATAAAGAATAATTTCCTTCTTTGTTTCTTATGTGCATTTTTTCTTCTTTAATACTTTGACCATTTAACACTATTAAATTCGTACTTTTCAGTAAGTGAAATATGCTGTCTTAAAACAACGCATAAAACAGCAAAGTGTGTGTCATAGTTGAGGAGGAAAGTTGAAAATATTTCACACTAGGCCTAACAACATATTAACGAAATTAATGTTCGTTGAAATATAGTTTAAAATTCAATCTGTTTTCAACATACAAATTCCTATGCATTAACTTGAAAAGATAATTTAAGGCACAGTTCAATATAAATAGTTAAAAACCTGTCACATTAATCTTCTATCAACGAAATATTATTTTCGTTGAAATTCAACGTGTTTTCAACATTAAAAAAGAACACAAAATAGTAGTCAATGGCATTTCATTGGCTTTTAATTACAAATTTGCTTTCATTATATTAGAAAGTCTCATGAAACGAAATCTGTACCGTAGTTGAAAACAACAGTTGACCTTGAACTAACAATAACATCTTAACTGATGAAATATGATTTGAAATTAAACGTCCTTTTTCAACTGATAACGGTTAATTAACGAAATAAACAAAAGATCAATGTTTAAAACACGTTGATGTGCTTCTCTGGTATAAGCACTGATTTTTGTATGGACCAGTCTAGTAACTGTGGACTTCGGCTTAAATTCAAGTTTACGAAAGATTAAGTTTTACTCCAAAAATAATTTTAAATTAAAATGTTAAGAATTTAAACCTCATTCTACAAGAGTGGAGAAAAGGAACAAAACCCATACTTTTACATGAACGTAACGTAACGCGCGGTGAAAACGTTCCTGTAGACACTTACTCAGTGGTGGATCCAGGATTTCCTGAGGGGGCGCAGGTGGAATAGACATTTTCGATATTTTCGCGCTAATGGGATATTTTCACTATAAATATTATCATATCCTGTTGGGTTTCAGGATTCAGACAACTACTTAATTTCATGTGTGTCATTGGAGCTGTTTCTCGAGAAGAAAGGTGTAAGAGTTGTGGTGTGGCATAATCCCCACCCATCATCACCAACATTCTGCCACGCAGTTCGGCTCCAATTCAAGAAAGAAACCGAGGACCTGGCACGAGAAGAGGTGCAGCGAGTACAAGAACAAATATCAGCCTTAACACCAAGTAAGGTGTTCGCTGAAGATATGGCGTTTCAAGTCCAACACAGCCTACATTTGACGATGGCAGACGGCAAAGTCTGCAACGCTATCACGCATACAGAGTGCACAAACCTGTTATATATGCGACACAAAACCTAAAGATATGAACAGTTACAAGAAGTCCTCCATCAGCAAGCCTGAAAATCCCGAGTACTTCAGATTTAGTCTTTTTAGTCTTTCTACATTACATGCATAGATTAGATTCATGGAGTGGCTGCTTAATGTAGCCTACAGACTAGACAAAGGCATGGCAGGTCCGGAAAGAAGATCAGTCAGCCGTGAAGAAAAGGAAGCAAGACAACCAAAAGAAATTGAAAGCAGAGTTAGGTCGCACTGTTGAGCCAAGACCGGGCGGCAGCGGAACATCAAATGAAGGCAACACGGCTAGGTTTTTTCAGAATGCGGAAACGGTAACCACGATAACGGGCCTCCACACGAAACTCATCGAGAAGTGCTCTGTTTTATTACAGGCATTATCCTCAGGGCTGGACATCGACGCAGACAGATTTGAGGAGTGGGCAAATAATATCCAGGTACTGTATATTGCAAATTACCCGTGGTTCTACATGCCGGCATCAGTTCATAAGATTCTTGTTCATGGCCAGTCCATCATAGCCCATTGTTTGCTTCCGATAGGACAAATGTCCGAAGTGGCTCAGGAGGATAGAAATAAGCACATTAAGCAGTACCGAGAGCATCTCTCACGGAAGTGCTCCAGAGAGAAAACAACGAAAGATCTTATGCTCCGTCTTTTTGTGACATCTGATCCCCTTATTTCGACCTTCCGCCAGCCTATGTCTCATCAAAACAGAAGAAAGGCACTATGTCCGGCAGTCCTTTCCCTCCTCAAGCTACCCATGCTGCCTACAAGTATTGAGTCTGACTCTGAATAACTAGCCATTTAAGTACATATGTAAGTATTTCTGCAATTTCTTTTACATTTAATCTTGAGGCTAATACAAAGTGATGAACAATCTGAATTCTACGATGTAAAATGAGAATGTAAAACGGAGCATGGGAAATCAGACAAGTTTTAAAAAGAATTAACATGGGAAACAGGTGAGGAACCAAAAACAATTTATAAATACAATACGCACAGAAAAGACACTGTTTTGTATAATAGATCGAATAAAAATGGGCTGCAATATTTTGCTATCTTTCGAGACATAATAATGTATGACAAATATGTATGACAACTGAGTGTCTTTTAAGGAAGCGAGACATTCTATTCTGACAGATATCGAGAACCTCCAAGAAAAACACCGTGCTGGCAAAATAATTTGATTTTAGGTTTCATGTTTTTATGACTATCGTAACGATTTATGTTTCTACAGTACTGGAAAGTATCTCTTCTTCCTTTCATTCCGTGCATCTTTCTACCTTGTAGAGATTGGCTATAGAACTCCATTACTGCGGAAATTGGAATGTTTCCTTTCTTCAAATGACACGTTCAATTGTACTTGAGTACTTCAGTAGCAAAGAAACACTTGCAAGGTCTATGGTCACTCAGTTTTTGCAGGTTAATTTTCAGATGTACTTCCATGTTATTGTGAGAGTATTTAATGTAAACACTATATGCACACCCTTAATATCCCTGGCTTGACTACAGTACATCTTGCGGTATGTGCCCTTTTTCCACTGGCAAAAAAACGTCTTCTTTGGCAAAGGTATATGTAAATTCATTTTAGTACAAACATTACATCTTCCGCAGACACAGCCATTACGGGGGGAGACGCTAGATGGCATAAGCTGTCTGACGTAAAAAGTAAGTTTTCATTCTGATGTGACATGTGCATTCCACTGGGCCACTCAATTGCATTACAAAGTTTACTAGAAAATAGAAACTAAAAATTTCGGGAATTGGCTCGCAAAGCATACTTTTCAGAAAATTGATCTTAAAAACGTTGGAATTAATATTAAATACCAAAAAGTAACAAAGGTGGTTGCACAGCTACAGATTCGATTTCGATTACCTTTCTCTCTTTGGAGGTAGAGAGACAAAAGAATAATATACGTAATTTCCACTAAGAAAAGTACAACAGCATCAAGATCTATAATCCAGAGTTGGAAAAACATGTTAGAAAACGTTTAAAACTGGTTTTTTAAATGCTTTTGTTTTAAACATGTTTACCACAGACTGCAGAAAAACAGTGTTTAAAACTTTTAAGACGGTTAAAACGTTTTACTCATTTTCTTAAAAATAAAAGAATGGTAGGGGGTTATGATAGGTCCTCCATCTTCAGTAGTTTCTATTACATTTCAATCGTGCTTCTGGGTTATTCACAGGCATTTACTAGAAATTGTAGGTTCTATTTTACTAAATTTGATGAAATTTATTATTTATGAAAATTCAATGACAAAGCTGTTTATTATATAAAAGGTAAAAACGGTAGATTATACCCTCTGCAATGCGCACGCGTCCTGAATGGCGCATGGGGGATGTGGAGGTAGCGATCCACATATTCTCGACAAACTGCACAAAGTGAACTGGGGCGGTCAGTCCCACGCTCGGCTGCCTGTACCTCCCAAAGTGTCCAGGAATACCAAGGGCACTGTGGTACTCAATTTGATAGGAGGCTGAGTATATCTCAGAACGCCAGTCATGGGAACAATGAAGGAAAATTCTCCAGTGTCCTGGCCGGGATTTGAATTATACTTCTTGAAATGTTCTCTCGTTCGGGCAACAAGACCTGCCATTTCCTTTTTTACACAATCTACAATTGGCTTTTACTGTTATTACGGAAGGATTAACTTTAATAAAGTGTGTCCAGATTAAACCCTTTTCCTTCCTGTGCAACCCACTGATAATGAGTCTATAAACGAACAGGAAAGAAGCAGGGTACATAGCGTAGTAAAAAAAATCATTTTCATGTTCTTTTAACGTAGTTTTTTTTTACAAAGCAAGTATTTAATGCTTTAAGGTGCAGATAATCAATGTAATCAGCAGGATTGGATTTAACGTTTCACACGTTCATTCCAATTTACTGTTGATTTGTTTTCCTGCAACCTTACGAGGCAAATGATGGGATTATTTATGCATTCATTGCGACATTGCTATATTTCCTATATCTTCACCCTAACAAAACATAAGGGAAATTAGAACATATGGACTGAAGTCATTTTGTATAATTTGTAGTAAAATATTAATAAGCCTTTAGGGAACTGAAGAAATATTTTGAATTATAAGAATTTAAGTTGCTAGAGATAAATCCAACTTCGAAGACATCTCTACTGTAAACAGAAAAACTATGAATTCTTACCGACATATACTCTCATCCCGTATATACAATACGTTAATTTCTAATGATGGTATTCCTCAAGGAAGTTAACTATTTTTGATCATAATTACCGAACGTAAAAATCAATTATCTTTAGTTCAAATTCCCCAGAAATAACCTGCAGAGATTCAAGGGTAGAGATACACGTTAGCGTTTACTAGTACATTGTGTTTCACTATAAAAGCTCGGTGGCATTGCTCTACCATGTCCCGGGCTCCAAGTCTCGCCCCATATACTATGAAAATATATGCAGATACAGTGTAATAAAAATATTTTGTTATATGCATATTTAAAAAAAATATATGTATAAATGCATAATGAATACTCTTATAAACAAGCAACTTTATATAGGTTTCTTTCAATGAGTCTGTTACAACAGGACTCTGAGAACAATTATCTCAAAACATGTCAGTAGAAATCGCTGCGAAAGCACCCTTAAGGGGTTTGCCTGTACACACAAAATGTGTTAGTATTGGTGAGGATGAGAATGGGAAGATAATTTGTCAAGACTCACTGATGCGTGACCGTTGACGTGGTTGAACAATGGCGAGCGAACAAAGGACCCTCATAACTTTTGACAGGCCCTGTCAGGTTGACATGTTCGTAGGAGGTACCGCTGGAGTGGTGGGAGTAAGTGGATTTGTGCTGGTATGTGTGAGTGCGTTTGCGCATGTCTGTGCAATGGGTTAAAGTGTGTTGGCGTTGGAGTGTGGTTATCAGTCGCCATGGCCAGCTCAAACATGGACAAAGCTATATATAGCGTTGCTAGTACTGTTGTGCCCGTGGATACGTCCTGAGCGGCGTGTAAGTGTTCGGCACGGTGGGGTGGATGAACCGTGTATATTGGCAAGTTTTCATAAGTATGACTTTGCCCGTTGTCTCCTTTTTGTAGGTTGCTATACAAACCAACCAAGCCAAGCCAACGTGATCACGTCTGTCCAGGTTATCGTGGCGGATTTTTATTTCCGGACGCAACGCAAAAGGATTTCGCTACATTGTTTGCTGCATATACGAAGGCCATCTTACGTGACCCGAGCACAGTGGATGGTTTGTTCGTCACGTATTTGAAACCCCACGAGTCAGCTCCAGTAGCATTAAAGGAAAAGTTCGACTGGGGTCTTGAACGCATGCTCAAGCTGAACCGTGGTGTTTTGGTGAATATGTTGCTGGCCAAGGACATGGAAGCCCCCTTCAAACCCAGGTGCGACCAGTGGTTACAGATATAACTAGTGGCCCAGTGTATACATCCTAGTGTATAGTTCCTCAGTGTAATCATCCTAGTACGTACTGGACCTCTGTGTATTCCTCCTTGCTAGTATGGCACAGTGCCCAAGTTGTGAAGGCGACTATTGTGGATAAATGTGTGTTGACCACCATCGGTACGTATCTGTAAACCAATCTCTCACTGTCCCGAGTGCAATTTACGTAAAGCGTATAACTGCATGAGCACTGATTGCCCAGCATGTGGAAAGTCATATGAACGATCCTGAAATGTTTGGAGAGTATTCTTCTATTTTTGTTGCAAAGGGACATACTCATATATTGAAGAGACCTTTATTAAACGTAGTTCGTCAGTTTATTAAGGATCTAAAGTGCATTGCACAATTGATCCCTCTAGTGGTTCAACAGCAGAACCCAGCGAGTTCACGTGTATTATGCGCAAGGTAGTACATTATTGTTTTTAGGGGTTTAAGATTTCCCCTAACGAGTACATCATCCGTGAATTCTGTTTGGTTGCGTGTGATGCGACTAATATTCCATTGCCTGTTGAAATTACCATGTGAACGTTCCGATTTAACCGAAGGGTACCAACGCCAAGTGAATTGGCTAACAAATAGTTTCCACGCTTTGGTGTGGAATAGATCCAATAGGTACAGTGTATCACAAATCGGCCATCTTGTTGCACAATATTGTGAGATGGGATCAATCTTTTACTGTAAGAGTCATGAAAAGATGGTTTTACGTAAAATTTTCCAACTGGGGAATGTAACAAACCTTGAAGATCAAGCATGTTCTGCTTTTCGCACATTACTGATTAAAGTTGATATCACCAATTGTACGTATCATCAACCAGTGCAAGAGTATGCATGCGCACTGCGAACCTGCATACAGTTACAGTGTTGAACGAAGTTAGAAATGGCAAAAGTGGTAGATGGTATATCCACATCACACTTGTAAACATAATACCAATAAATATATACAACCCAGGATATAAAGGTGCTTGTCATTTTTTGAAATGAAACCCAAAACACATAAGGATTAGAGGTAAAAAAGTTATTACAATAAACTATTCTACTACATATGGTCTAACAATATACACCATGCTAGTTTTACAATTTACATGTCAGTTGCTTTTTTGTTTGTCTGGCGTACCGTCGTACAAGCTGATTATACTATTCGAGGATTTTGGATGAGAATTTAGATTCAATATTTACATTACGTACTTTAAAGTATAGGTATTCAATATGAAACATACCACATAGCAAGGAATCATCCGCTTGGTACTGAATGTCATTTACATGGAATACTTTACAGTTTCTTTGGAGGAAATGAAGAAGTGGTATCGGCAGTGGTTGTGCAAGGGGATCAAAGTAAAAACCCCGCCGTTGCTTATTTATATACACACTGATCCAATGTGTACCTTCAAGATACGAGGGACTTAGGTTCACAATTAAGGCAACAGGTGGTTGTACGATTGCAGGTATTGTGTCAAGTGCATATGCCACTTAATATGGATGCTGTACGGCAATCTTGTAACACCACGTCTAAGATGTCACTATTCCACATAGTCACGTGGAGGTACACTCATCATTATTATCTTCATCATGCACTGAGAGTAGACTGAAGCTTGGAGTAATGGGGGAGGGATTATATACGCATGGCGGATCGTGGGAAACGTATTGTGCTAGATCATGGTACTGTAAGTATTTGGCATAACACTGAGCTTCGTACAGCGCGCAACAAAATGTTGAAAACTGGTGTTGGTAATGGGCACAATGACTTGCAGGGAATAACAGTTGCATAGCCTTGGGACACTGGACGTCCTGGAAGTTAACAATGGTCCGTCTAAGTAACTGCTGTAAATACGCGTACCTTTATCGACGCTGACCATGAGTATACAGAGTATCTATGGATTTCGTATACTTGACCAGGCAACGTTGTAATTCACTGTACAGAACGTCACCATCGTACCAATCAATGCCAAATACATGTGTGGATAGGAAATCATTATCCAGGTGAATGGTTAGCGGGAGTTCACTGAAGTCAAACGGAGCTTGAAACACCCAATTTTTCAGGGTATTAGCATCGTGTTTAACTATCACTAATTCCTTGATGATGTAATCCTCATCGCCTGTTTCTTCAAAGGCGGAGAAATAAATAATCGCACGCATGCTGTCGCCTACTCACTACTGAGACATTGGTACAAGTTTACACAACCTTTTATACATTTCCTTGCACTTTTGAGTATTATGCGTGTAAATGTTGCGGTCCTTATCGATTTGGATCAGGGAATCAAACTGCGCACAGACCACACAGGTGATGGATTGCGCTAAACGTTCAGTAAAATCAATTTTGATATTAACAGGAGAATCCTTAACAACATCCAATGTCTTGTCGTCCAAAGTACTTGTTGGTGAAAGTGTAAATGAGTACAGTGTATAGCCATTAGGATAATCGTGGTACGTAATGGTATGTCCTTCATTCTGATGAAATATGCGAGCACCGGAAACAAGGTGTGGTAACACGGTAAGAACAAATTGTTTGCGAAGTCTGGTGTTCATGCTGTGGGAGGATACGATTTAGAACCTACTTGCACCTGCAAATGGTGTAGATGAACGTGTTGGAATTGTAAGGGATTCTCATTGTATTCACCACTGAATGCAGTATTTGCGAGGAACCCAATCACAAAACCTTTGGTACATTTCGCTAAAAGACATTAGCGAGAGAGTACATTGATACGTTTGGAGGGATAGTATGGACACGAGTTCCAACACGTGTCAATGCTAGTTTAGCTGTGTTCTTAAGCATATAGGTATTCAACTGAAGTGCCAAATCATCTGATATACCCATACGCTGGGCATACAGTATGACTTCATCGAAGTGAACTCTATAATTAGAATTGGCAGCACCCATTAGACAGAAAACGTCTTTGCTTCGATATAGTTTGACACGCAGAGATACTTTATTAGGTAGTATACGGTCAATTCTGGCAATATCCGTATATAATTGACCCATCATTTCAAACTGGGCGTTCCCAGTAACATAGGGAGTACGTTGTTGGAACCCTGTATTAGCATTCCCTAACGTATTAAATTGTCCGGCGGTATCCTTATACCATAAGGCACTGGTGAAGTGTGTATTGGAGGCACCCCTTGAGTAGTTAAGTACGGTTTCCAGGTAAGCCCGGGAAGGATACGTTCCCGACAAAGATGAAATAACCTTATCATTGAGGGAAATATCACCTTGTGAAAACAGTGAATGAAGGGAATTATTAACGGGTGCAACGATTACTCGCAACAGGAGGTGGACCAGCTCCCGCTACTGCTAGATTACCCCCAGCAGCGGTGTGAATTTTACATTTTACGTAGAGGTATATGTATACTGGGTGAAGGTACTCGGACGTGTCTCCAGGAATAACAAACTCAATGGGTCCTTCGGATGTGAGGGTGGATATGGGTCGGTATTCAACCATTCGTGATGATTCAATGGCCGTTTGCGTTATGGACACAGATACCAAATCAAATTAATTGGTACAGTACTCTTTACTACGTCACTTAAAGATGTCAGGTCGGCGAAGACTTGTACTTTTACGTCGCTTTACTGGTGGTTCAATACGTTTTCGTGCTCCTTGTTTGCGTGCCCGACGTCTACTGCTTCCGGTAAGCAACTGACCCAACTTTTCCCCCGCCTTTGTCTTTAAAGCCGATCCCGATCTCCGTATCCGTGCCTTTACCGATTACTTAACGGGCCGAATTTCTAACACATCCCCAGCAACTTGGATCCCTGTCTGTAGCGCCTGTCGTCCTACGGCCTTTGCGGTCTGTTTGATGAATGCCATTGCAAATCGAAACAGTCCTCGGAATAAACTTCGAATACCATGTCCGCGTTGATTCACAGGACCTGCAAAATACGGGATTCCACGTCCACGATGTACAGCCACTTTCATTTCGAGAGACATGTAAAGTGAAGTGTCAGCGTTCCGGATGCGAATGGCAAATCACGTCCGGCATGGTCGTTTAGTAGGATCTCGATGGTATCGTAATTTAACTTCGCTAACGGAAAATAATGTACGTTCTCGTACGTAATGGTTTGCACTTTGCCATGATTCGTATAGCTTACAGCTACAATACGTAGTAATGGTGCTTTGGTATCGCCTAGGTATTGCGAATGAATCAGGTCTGTACACACAAACACCTGTTGCGGATACCCAATTCTCAGATAGGGTTGCTTATGCATGGTGCCTGCCTTTAGAATGTTAACAGTAGGTTCGAATCCTAATTGCAATTGCCAACAAGGGTGACAGACGTATCGCCTGTTGTTGTGATCTGGACCGTATTCGAAGACGAGAATCGTATCCATGGTGTCACTGTATTCATTTCGTCCAGTAATTGCTGGGAAAATGAAATAATATCCAGGTGTAATACGGTGTTTCACCTTGGTACCATCCTTTATATGAAACCAATAGATAATTTCACCGTCGATAACATTTTGACACGTAAGAGGTATTTGTAGTTAGCTCAGTCCAACCACCCACGATGGATCATTCAGGTGTATGTGCTGATTGAGGATGTTACGGGAATGCGTCGGTGCATTTTTGGTATAAGTTTGTATACTCGCATTTTAACTTAGTGTAATGTAGAAACTATCTTCAGTTCTTTCGAATATCATGGTTTGCGTCTAAAGTGTAAAGCTTGACGTTCCAAATTGAAACGGCATCTTTTGACCCTGTTCATCTTTTAAGTCTACATGGAGTGTATCGAAATATTTCTTTTCCGCCTTGGCGTAATGCGGACGAATAAACGTATACGATTGGATTTGCCCGTACTGGTACGTGTATAAACTAATTTCACGAATTACCTTCCCCATAAACGGTTTCGTTTTGACCATATCAAGACATACGTTGATTTCGTTTGGGATATTAACATCGCCATTACATTGATATGCTGCAGCAATAGTGACGATGTTTGGACGTTTACGACGAGTATGCGGAAAATAGCATATGCTGTGATTATCCATCTTTGGATCCTGACTAAAACCAAGGAGGTTGTAGTCCTGGTGTCATGCCAATGACGTAATGTCGTTTAGGATATCGTCTATGTTTAATGAATATCCGATTCCGTTTAAAATCATAGTGCATCATACGAGGTTCATCGACAGTAGTTTCAATGTCCTATTCCGAAATGCGTTGATCATTGAAATTGTCCAGATCATGCTCATCGCAGGTTCCCAGTTCCGTTCCTAGTTTGTTCATTACGGTCACCTGGAGTAACTCTGCTAGTACTACGCGTAGGCGTTCATTTTCTTCCTCCTTTTCCATTGCCTCTTTAAATACCTGTTCCCGCTCTTGTGCCTTTAGTGTTTATAAAATATTTTCCAACAACGTCGGCATGTAATCATAGTACCCGGGTGGAATTTTAATATATTGAATTTTCCTTTTTCCTTCAGTCCGAATAATGATTTCCTCTTCACGGGGGAGAATATAGAAACTCCAGGGTATACGTACACTGGTTAGGCCAACCACCCAATCGGCGGTGAGAAGTGTGGGTTGTACGAGCTTAGTTGTATAAGACGCTGTGGAATTATTAAATACGTGGGCACTTGCCTTGGACGGTAAGGTTACATAAAACTCGTCCGCTTGCGTGGGGGACGTCATGCTACTGACTGAATAGTTTGGCGACGTACCCAGCTATTCATACTTGACGGATATCCTAACCATTTCACATAGACCCATCCTTGCTGCATTTCAACACTTTCTCGATAAGATACGTTGTTTTCCTACAAGCACCTTTTGCATTTCCTGTGTATAGAATCTTCCCTTGATGGGATCACCCTTCCAGTCTGATTTTATATGTTACCGGTGTACTTTTATTGCATTTATATACAATACAGATTTCGCGGGATCATTTCGATAGGTATCCCTTTTCGAGTTTATGTTTATATTTACTTACACGTACGTAATCCCCCGACTGCAATTTAAATTTTGGTTTTAGTTTTTGTTTGGTACCGTGAAGTGTGTCATATCTGATTGACATTGGAATCATTCACGTCACTAGGTGTCATTTTAAATGTGGAATGTGTCGTGTGATTGTAACTATGGAGGAAGTTGTCCAGTACGTCAATGTACCGGTACGTATTTTTCGCAGTAAATTATTTGTAGATTTTCTCCTTCAGTGTACGGATAAAACGTTCGTAAAACCTCTTTCATGTCTGAATGTACGCTATAATGATTTTCCTCATACAGCTCAAATACGCGTTTCACATGCTGATTGTAGAATTCCGTACTCAGATCCGTTTGACAATGGACTGACGGTAGTTTTAGCGTTTTTAGAATGGATGTAATGGCTTCTGCTAGCATGGGTCCCGTTTTATTTTTGACAGGAATATAAGTCGCATACCGTGAAAACACATCGACTGAAGATATGGATCTGTACCCATCATTTTACTTTGCCACATTTGACATATCCGCTAAATCCATTTGCAGTAGTTCATTTGGTCCCCTCACATAATACTGTTTTCACGGAAAGGTTTTACGTACAGGTGCATCTAACGTATAAGCATCCTGTGATGCTAACCACTGTTTAATTTTACGTGGGGATTTACCGGTTTTCCGTTTGAGTTTTGCTATACATCCTAGACACACTGGATCGTTATACCAGGTGCGTAAATTTGAAACCGGAATTTATGTACAGAAAAGACACAGTGATTGGACAACAATGCTACGAATTATTTTATTCGAAGTATTCGCCACCGCTAGCGATACATTTCTGCCACCGTTCCGGCAATGTGTGGATGCCAGACCAAAAAAGATGTGCCTCTTGTGCTGCAAACCAGTCATCAAGCCATTTTCGTACATTTTCGTAAGATGTGAAGCGCTGGTCAGCAAGTGCGTGACCCATGGATGCAAATAAGTGAAAATCGGAAGGCGCCAAGTCTGGTGAGTAAGCCGTATGCGGAAGGATTTCCCAGCCAAAACGTCGCAATCGTTTCCTTGACCGGTTTTGCTCTGTGGGAGGGTGCATATATCGTGAAACACAATCACTTTATGTTATCTTTGGTCATATCTTGATAAAATAAGTTCTTGCTAAAAGTTTGCTGAACGATATAAAATATTTTCAAACATAAAAACAAAATTGAAATCATCATAATTTTCAAACTAACTTAATGGAATCTGAACTCAGAGCAGAGTACATTTTTTTTAACAGTAACTTCTCAGTAATGCCGGACACTAACATATCCAACTTCTTTGAATAGTTAGGATCATCATATGTCTGGCATATTAGAGTTTGTTGTTCATTGCAATAGAAATTATATGGTGGAATCAATGACTATTAGATAATTTGAAGTCATAGAAAGCGAGATGGCATAATATTATGAGACAGAGAGGACTTTCAATAACTTAAATTTAAAACGATGAGTAATAGCACTTTTATCAAATTTTGTGTTGGATGTCGAAGATTACAGAAATAGCATTTCACAAACATTAATAGATAATTTATATGCAAGAAATCCTTTCGAAGAAAAGGAAACCTAGGTAAACTTTCTGTTCTGCATTCTCCCAGCATCATCCAATCAGCTTGAGCCAAAATTATCTAAAGACCTTTCAAAACTTGAAATTCAGATTCGCTTTGAGAGCCCTTGGCAATTCAGGCTCAAGTTTTTTTAAAAACATATAGCAAAAAGCAAGAATGTCACCTGGAAACAGATGTCCTTTTCGACTAAAAGCGAATGGGCTAATTCGTAGTAAGCTACAACCACGTACTCAAAGTACTGGAAGCTAAACTCTACATCGGAGGAATGTTCCTGTACCCCCTCGGGGGCTGCGCGCCCCCATAGAGTGTTTCCTCCATTTATTGTAACATACACCTACATACCAAATTTTGTTTCTTTAGCTTCAGTTGTTTCAAAAATTGGTTTGGGGCGGTCATTTTGTATTAAAGATGGCGATTTTTTAAAAACATTCTTATATTGTCGTGGTCTACTCGCGATGGTACACCTCCATACCAAATTTAATTTCTCTAGCTCGCACGCTATGGAAAATATTTTTGGACGCCCATTTTGAATCCAATATAGCGACTTTGAAAATATTTAATTTTCTAAACTACTCCTGATAATACACCTTTATACCAAATTTCGTATCTCTAACTCAAACGATGTTGGAAATGAATGTTTTGGGGTCGGCTATTTTGTATTCAAGATGGCGTCTTCGGAGATATTTTGTAATACCTACGAGGAATGATGTACGTTAAACCAAATTTCGTTTTTCTAGCTCCAACCTCCACCTGTAGGCTTGCGGCGCCATAATACTGATTATTTTGGAAACTAGCTTTCACCCCGTACAAATTGCATACGTTTTACTGGTAAAAACACACCCTTTCGTACTCTTAAAAATAATATACTACTTTCAAATAATAATAATAATAATAAAAGCTAACATGTTTTAAATAAGGCTTAGAAAACATCGTTTAAAACGTTTTGTTTTAAACATTCTAACCCTGCTATAAACTTGGTGATTTTGGTGAAATTCACCACATAGCAGTTTTGATCTGACTCAAAAGCGAAACAGGCTTACTTTCACAAGTGGGACAACTTAAGGCAAGCTTAGCAAATCAAGGTAATTTGGTTTAATCAAGGTTGAATCCAGCAGTCTAGTTTACAAGAATCAAGGTTGAAATAGCCTGGATAGGACAATAAATAAAACATAATATACTTCTTAAAATATATAAAAACATTGTGCTGATTGGGGATCAAACAGAGGACCGTTGGCACACCGATCAGATGCTCGTCACCAGACAACGGAACTATAGTCCCTAGCCAATTTTCCAAACGCGATTTATACTTAGTCCATCAGATCGCAAGAGACGCCTGTATTAAAATTGTGGGAGTTAGCGAAGACTAGCTTACGGTGAAACAATTCTAGCATGTGATGGACCTTGGACAGCGAAAGTGTAACCAATCTTTTCAAATAAATTTCAAATTTGACAAGCTTCTTCGCATAACTTCTTGATCCAACTAGCTTGAATTAGGTTAGTTATAACCAAGCCACTTAGGCGGTTCCAACACATTTGTTTAATGCTTATTAAGTTCAACGCAATATCAAGTTTGACAAGCTGAAAACCTTGTTGCAAACTGGCATGCTATCTGGGATAAGATCTACACGTAGTACAAAACAATTCTGTTTCCGTATCTCAGGCATATCCTCGTGATAATGAAAATGACGAGTTTTTCCCCAGTGTACGTAATTATATGTATGCCTCGAACGAGAAGAAAATAAATTAGGTATTTCATTATAGTTAGATACACTTCGTAATGTCTGTTAGAACGGACCACTGGAAGATCTTATCGCTGACAAGTTTACGTGTATCCATTTATGTTGATAAAGTCCAATGAATGCAATAATAATAACCATGTTCGGAAAATTTTACAAAATCCAGTATTGTCTATCTGAAATAAACGCTGTTGAATAAAAGGACAATGATACTTCATCTGAAACTCCTACATCCACCGGAAATAATACTGTGGTAAACCTATATTCACGTACTATGTGCTGTAGAACTATTTATTTTACAATGCTCTTATCATCTGCTGCGAGACAACTTGATATAACGCCGAACAAGATAGCTTGCAATGGAAGGAATCTCTGATAGACCAGTTGTTACGAGTGGTAATTCTCACCACCGCGGGATTAAAGCCTTCTGACCGACAGGGAAAAAAATCTTACAGGTTTCAGGGAATCCTGTATTAACCATTCTTCCCCCACTTTGCCGTTGTATGTTAGTGAGTTGTATCAGGGTGAGAGTGTGCATGTGCGAGCATGAGAAATTATGTGCAAGCTTATCGTATAAAAGGAAGTTCAACATGATCACGTTAGAACCTACTGTGGCTTGAAAGAAAGTATAATATTTTCTGGTATACTGTATTAATAATTATTGAAATTAACGTTGATTTTCGCTATATTTTACATAAATACCAATTTGGACTGCAGTGGTATATGGCTTAACACAATTGAAGTCTAAAGATTACTTTACTGGAGGAGCACAACTTGCAAGGAAAGGGCTTGGAAAGAAATTGGTATCATTTCGGTATTTGCATAATGAAACACTGCAAAACGTTTCCAGGAAATATGTCTTGAATTAGCCGTTTGACATTTTCACAGACAACTATTAGGTACCTATCTACCTTTCTATCTGATAAGAGCTCAATATATTTTCCAGTAATACAAAGGTGAGTCAAACATTCTGTAATATTTACTTATGTGCATCATTTGCTGCACGTATGTCGCGTGAACGAAACAGTTCAAGGCGTCGAAGGTTCCCGTTGGAATGAGCAGCTTTCGTGGTAGTTGGTGCTCTGAAAGATTCTTTAGTGCTTCAATGCGTGTGTGTGAAAAGACCGGAAAAAATGAATATGCAACATCGGCTAATTCGGGAACATTTCCTTACAAGTTCGAACTGGCTCAAAACACCACGACAGTAACCCGAAACATCTATAGTGCGAAAGGCGAAGGTACAGTTGATCGGAGCACAGCAAACAGATGGTTGAAATATTTTCGCTCTGGTTGCTACAACCTGGACGATCAGTCAAGGTCAAATAGGCTGAAGATCGTGGATACTGAGGCTGTGCGCCAAGTCACAGAATCAAACTCGACCACCAGCAGTCGGAGAGTAACAAGCGATCTCGGTACAGTACAGTCCAGCGTGGTTCGTTATCTTCACGACCTCGGTAAAAGCATTCGGAGCTTCCACATTGTACCTCACCAATAGACCCAAGCTGCGAGCGAATGTTTGCGAGAAACTCCTGGAAAACCCATGTGACCTGCGCTTCATCAAGAGAATAATTACTTTTTATGAAAAGTGGGTACTTTTTCATAATTCAAAGATGCATAAGCAGTGGTTAAACATTGGTCAGCTTCCAAACAAGGGTGTTTAGAACACAAGGTGCTGCTCTGCATCTAATGAAATTATGAGGTGATAATTCACCGCGAGTTCGTTCGGGAGTAGTGATGAGCACAAGAGTCTTGGTCTCGCATGCAAAACCAAGACCAGTAATACCGATGCAAGACCATACCTGCAAGACTCGCGCAAGACCAAGACCAGCCTGCAAGAGTCTTGCACACGCACTATATGAATATTTCTAGAAGGTGGAAAGGAAGGATAAATCATTATATCCTTCACTTGAATTTCTTTGGCTTCTGCAATGAGAATCGAGTGTGTGTTGTTCTAAGGAGAATCGAGTGTGTGTTGTGCTAAGGAGAGTTGAGTGTGTGTTGTGCTAAGGAGAAAAGAGTGTGTGTTGTGCTAAGGAGAAAAGAGTGTGTGTTGTGCTAAGGAGAAAAGAGTGTGTGTTGTGCTAAGGAGAATTGAGTGTGTGTTGTGCTAAGGA